>WNWK01039383.1:0-17479 GCA_009830355.1 Cherax destructor
AAAGCTTTGAAGATGAGCCTGAACGGAAAAAAGATATTGTGTCGCTGGGAAAGACCTTGGGCCTAGAGGTGACTGAAGATGATGGAGAACTTCAGAAGGAGCAGCAACAGGTTGCACTAGAGGAGCTGTCATCAGAGGAAGAGGAGGGAAGGGATGATGTTCCCTTTGCACTAGTCAAGGAAATGTGTGATAAATGACATGAATTGCAGGAGTTTGCTGAAAAATACCATTCAGACAAAGCAGTGTTCATCCGTCAGTCTAACAAGTGCAAAGCCACTTTAATGTCTCAATTCAGACAAATGATAAAACGGAACCTGAAACAAACCTCACTGGACAGGTTTTTAGTGAGACAAAGAACCAGCGAGGCAGAACAAGATGTTAGTGGTGAAAAGAGATAAAGAAGGAGAGTTGCCTGACATATTATTAAAAGGTGTCTCTCCTTCCAAGCAGTAACATCCCCCCCCTTCTCCTCCACCTCCTCCTCTAGTATGCCTTTAGCTCTTCTCTGACAGGTAAGAGGCAGTTAAATTTTCATTTACTGTTCAGTATTTCAGTTAAATTTTCATTTGGTATTCATTTTTAGTTTCCTGTGCTTTATAATTTTATACATTGTTTTATGTAGTAGTTTGTACATTATTAATATAATATATTGTCATTTTTGGTCTGTAGCAGATTAATTCTATTTACATTATTCTTTATGGGAGAAACTGGTTCGGTTGTCGACCATTTTAGTTGTCGAACTGACATCTGGAACGAATTAAGTTCGACAACTGAGGATCCACTGTATTTCCTTTACCAAAGCACCATACAAGTTTATGTGCAATGTATATACACTATGTATAAAGCAAGTTTGCAAGCTAGAGACACAGTGGGAACTGTGAGCCACCAGACTTGAGTCCCCGTTATCGATATCACTTCACAACTTTAACGAGCTTCCTTGTGATTGGCTGGGTTGAACTAGGCAGTTCAATATAACATTATACACTGACCTTTGTACCCTTAATGTATTGGTTTACTGGTCGGGAGACTTTGCCTATATGGGTGTGATATATGATGAATAAACTGTAACGTTCTGTTGGCATGCATCATTATATCACTTAAAAATTGACCTTCAGCTTCTCATACCCAGTGTAAGCATTTCTGGGTCTTATACTTTCTTCCCTATTCCCTGGTGCTCTTTGTTTCCTATATATTTTCTACGTGTGTGCTCAATTATATGTGGTTGCAGGGTTCGGGTCACGGCTTCTGGCTCCAATTCTTCGCTGGTTGCTTGTGACTGTTTGTTTGTGTGTGTGTGTGTGTGTGCACTCACCTTTATACTGTATATGGTTGTAGGGGTCGATCACAGCTCCTGGCCCCCGACTCTTCCCTGGTCGCTACTAAATTCACTCTCTCCCTGCTCCATGAGCTGTATCATACCTCTTCTTAAAGCTGTGTATAGATCCTGCCTGCATGAAATTACTCACTAGAATCTAGACTGTTCCACTTCCTGACAACTCTATGACTGAAGAAGTACTTTCTAATATCCTTGTGATTCATCTGAGTCTTCAACTTCCAGTTGTTACCCCTTGTTGCTGTGTCCCATCTCTGAAACATTCTGCTCCTATCCACATTGTCAGTATTTTACATGTCGTTGTCATGTCCCCCTTATCTCTCCTGTCCTCCAGTGTTCAGGTTGAGTTCCCTTAACCTCTACTCGTAGGACAAACCCCTCAGCTCGAGGACTAGTCTTGTTGGAAACGTTAATAATAATAATAATAAAATAATATCTTTATTTACTACAAGTACATGTACAAGGTATACAGGCCTAGCTGACATCAATGACACTACTATATTGAAAGCCGATGGTTATGCAGAGCATTTCGGGCAAATTAGGACAGTTTTGTCCCAGGATACGACCCACACCAGTTGACTAACACCCAGGTACCCATTTTACTGATGGGTGAACATAGACAACCGGTATAAAGAAACACGTCCAATGTTTCCACCCCTTAGCCGGGAATCGAACCCGGACACTCACCGTGTAAAGCTAGAGCTTTTGCCACCAGGCCACGTGTTTGGACAGGTGTGTGTTCCATACTGGTGCAGCATACCCCAATAAGGGCCTGACGCATACGGTGTAGTGTCGTGAACGACTCCTTACTTAGATGTCCAAACACTATTCGCAGGATTGTCAGGCGCCAATATGATTCAGTGGTTATTTGGATGATGTGTGCCTCAGGAGATGTGTTTGTTATGATGCTCATCCCAAGTTCCTTTTCCTTGAATTTTCCAGCATCTGATCTATTATGCTGTACTCCGCCAACGGTCTTCTTTGTCCTTCCCCTAGCTTCATAACTTTGCACTTGTTGTGGTTAAACTCCAGGACCCATTTGTCAGACCAGGCTTGCAGCCTGTCCAGATGCCCTTGTAGGCTTACTTGATGTTTGTCAGCTTGTATTCTCCTCATTAGCTTTACATCCTATGAATCTATTCATTCTGTCATGTCATTCACATATACAAGAAACAGCAATGGACCTATGACTGACCTTTGTCGAACCCCACTCTACACAACCACCCTCTCTGACACCTTGTCTGGTACCATTACACGCTGTTTCCTACCTGTAAGTTATTCTCTGATCCCTTGCAGTACTTTCCATTCTATTCTTATATGCTACTTGAGCTTTTCAACCAGTCTCTTGTGTGGTATTGTGTCGAAAGCCTTATACAGTCCAAGAAAATTCAGTCTACCCATCTCTCTCTCTGATGTCTTACTTCTGTTAACTTGTTATCGATTTCTAAAAGGTTTGTGAAGCAGGATTTTCCTTCCCTGAAGCCGTACTGGCTGTCATGTATGAGTTCATTCCTTTCTAGGTGGTCCACCACTCTTCTCCTGATAATGTTCTCGATAACTTTACATACTATACATGTCAGCAACATTGGTATGTAATTTAGTGCAGCTGTCGGTCTCCTTTCTTAAAAATCGAGAATACATTTGTTGTCTCCACACCTCAGGCAATTGTCATGTTTTGATAGATTTATTGAAGATTGTTGTTAGTGGCACACACAGTGCATCCTCTCCCTCTCTCAGGATCCAAGGGGAGATATCTTGGTCCACCGCCTCCGAGGTCTCTACTTTCTCTAGCAATTTCTTCACCTCCTCCTCGGTTGTGTGCAGTGTGTCGACCACTTGCTGGTGCACCCTGCCACGTCAGTTTGTTGGAAGATTTTACATCTCCACTGCGAATATCTCCTTGAATCGCGAGCTGACCTCCTCACATACGTCCTGGTCGTTCCCTGTGAGCTCCCCTCCTTCCTCACCCTGATTACCTGGTCCTTGACTCTTGTTTTCCTCCTGATGTTGCTGTATAGCAACTTTAGGTCAGATTTGGCTATCGATGTTATGTCATTCTTGTAGTGACACTTTGCTTCTCTCTTTATCTATGCATATTCATTTCTGGCTCTTCGGCTCAACTCGATTTTTCCTGGGTCCTTGGCCATTTATACATTTTCCATACTCTAGCACACTTGGCTTTGACCTCTCCATACATCCTAGTAAACCATGGGCACACTCAGGTCTGTGTGTGTGTGTACTCACATATATGTGGTAGCAGGGGTCGAGTCATAGCTCCTAGCCCCGCCTCTTCACTGGTTGATACTAGGTCACTCTCTCCCCTCTCCTAGAGCCTTATCATACCTCTTCTTAAAGTTGTGTATGGAACTTGCCTCCACTACTTCACTCTCCGGATTATTCCTCTTCCTGACAACTCTAAGGCTAGAGAAATGCTTTCTAACATCCCTATGGCTCATCTGGGTTTTCAGTTTCGAATTGTGGCCCCTTGTTCCTGTGTCCCATCTCTGAAACATTTAAGCCCTGTCCACCTTGTCCATTCCTCTCAGTATTTTCTATGTCGTTATCATGTCCCTTCCTATCCCTCCTATCCTCTAGTGTCATCAGGTTGAGTTCTCTTACCCTCTCCTCGTAAGACATATTCCTCAGTTCCGGGACTAGTCTTGTTGCAAACTTTTGCACTTTCTCCAATTTCTTAGCGTGTTTGACTAGGTGTGGGTTCCAGACTGGTGCTGCATACTCTAGTATGGGCCTAATGTGCAAGGTGTACAGAGTCGTGAATGACTCCTTACTTAGATGTCGAAATGCTATTCTCAGGTTTGCCAAGCACCCATATGGTGTAGAACTTATTTGATTGATGAGTGCCTCGGGGGCATGCTTACCTCAAGATCATTTTCATTAATTGAAGTTTGCAGCCTTTGCTCCATTAACCTGTACTCCGTATGAAGTCTTCTTTCGCCATCCCCAATCTTCATGACTTTGCTATTTGTTGGACCATACTTGTAGCCTGTCCAGATCTCCTTGTAATCTTAGCTTATCCTCGCTCGCTTGTATTCTCCTCATCAGTTTCACATCATCAGTGAACAGAGCTACTTCTGAATATATTCCTTCCATCATGTCATTTACGTATACAAGAAACATCATAGGATCTAGAAACTCCACTCTGACACTTCATCACGTACCAATACTCATTGTTTCCTTCCTGTTAGGTATTCCCTTAGCCATTGCAGTACTTTCCCTATTATTGCTGCCTGCTCCTCTAATTTTGAACAAGTCTCTTGTGTGGTACTGTGTCAAAAGCCTTCTTGCAGTCCAAAAAGATACAATCTACCCATCCCTCTCTCTCCTGTCTTACTTATGTTACTTTATCGTAGAACTCAAATAGATTTGTGACACAGGATTTCACATCTCTGAAGCTGTGCTGATTGTCATGTACGAGCCCAATCCTTTCAATGTGCTTCACCACTCTTCTCCTGGTAATCTTTTCCATGACTTTACAAACTATACATGTCAGTGACACTGACTGTAGTTTAACGGTGCATGTCTGTCTCTTTTCTTAAAAATTGGATGCTGCCTTCCACGCCTCAGGCAATTGCCCTGTTTCGATAGATTTATCGAAGATAGCTGCTAGAGGCACACGCAGTTCGTCTGCTCCCTCCCTCAGGACCCATGGATAAATGTTATCTGGGCCACCGCCTTTGATGTAT
Source organism: Cherax destructor (assembly GCA_009830355.1). Taxonomy (NCBI): domain Eukaryota; kingdom Metazoa; phylum Arthropoda; class Malacostraca; order Decapoda; family Parastacidae; genus Cherax; species Cherax destructor. Next base: position 5,038 of record WNWK01039383.1, read on the forward strand.
CAAATTCACCTAGCAGTTTCTTTATCTCCTCCTTTGGTATGTGTATTGTGTGCCCCACCCTCTTCACTTGCTGGTGCACCCTACGTCCTCCGTTTCCTGGAAGGATTTCTGTCTACTGTGAAAACTTTTATAAATTTTGTATTAAGTTCTTCACATACTTCCTGGTCACTCTTTGTCAGCTCTCCTCCTTCTTTCCTCATTCTGATTACCTGTTTCCTGACTGTTGTTTTCTTCCTAATGTGACTGTATAACAACTTTGGTTCAGATTTGGCTTTAGATCCTTTAACCTGCATATTCGTTTCTGGTTCTTCTGCTCAATTCCTTGTTTTCTTGAGTTCTTTGTGATCCCCTTTGGGGAGGGAAACTTTTGCTTCTGCACCTATCATCGTCAATGATCTTCCACGATGCATCACTCATATCGTGTGAAAACTAAACTGAGAAGTGGGTCAGTAAGTGACTCGTCCAAACTAGCCCTGGCAGCTGTTGTTAGCGGCAGCTTGCAGGTTAAATTCAATGCGATTCTATCGCTCAAGGATGCCTTTATTGTAGCCTGTACAGACGACAATGAGGGTGAAAAACTGATCACTACTACAGCTACAACCACCCATACTGCACCACAATTTAAAGTCGTCTTCCCCAGCTTTGAGGGCCAAGAGAACTGTGTTCCTCAAATGACTGGACAAGCTCATCACTACCCAACCCATCGAAGACATCAAGAGGTCAATAGAAGACCTGAACCTCTGGGCTACTGTTGAGTATATCATCCAGATCTTCAACGCTTCTTCTATGCTTAAGATCACCTTCACTGATGCCAACATGGCTACCAAAGCTCTCGCTTATGGAATGACCATCCACTACTTCCACGTCAACCCAAACGTCATTGAAGCCGAGAGGTTCCACCACTTCACGCAATGTTACAGTTGCTACTCTTACTTGCATACCACCAAGGATTGTCCTACCAAGGATAAAAAATTCTGCTTGACCTTCAGCAGTGAAGGACATGATTTCAAGATCTGTACCTCCACTATACGACCAAAATGCCTGAACTGCGAGAATGAGCACCACACCCTAGCTTCCAAAAGTCCAACAAGAAGGGAAGTACTCAAGAAAACCCAAGGATAACAACAGAAAACATCAACAAGGTCTCCAACATATGCTGCAATCACGAAACTGCAAGCAGACACCACTAAAATACTTAAGACCATGCAATCTTTACCCTCCACCAGCAATGTGCTACCTCTCGTACTATACGGTGAACCCACAAAAATCCACTACTGCATGATGTATACCCACATGCACAACATGGCGAAACCAGGATCTTTCAACACAGTCATCAACGAACTCTTCAGGCTAAACAACATGCTTAGTTTCACATTCCCGGATTGTTCACCTTCTGCTGACATACTCAAGCTCACTTCCAACAGCGTTATTGCCTCACCACCAGAAAGTTCGTCCCCAGCAGCTCCACCACCACCTCCAACGAGTGTCGAGACGACTCCCAAGCCCACCACTGACTGCCTCCACCACGGTAATGGTCCAGTCAGCGACCTCACCTCAAGAGAACCAATCAACAGACGCCATACCCAAAACAACACAACCAGTTGAAGAACAGTCCGACGGCAAGTTCAGCAGGCCTGGCTATGCAAGCTGGCCAGGTTTGTTGGTCTACACAGCTGCCCCTAACAGTAATGTAAGGTACTGCAGAAAATTATGCTCTCGACTACGAGACGAGACTGTAAAGTTCACCTATGTTGACGACCCTGACACATCAAATACTGCTGGAAGACACGGAAAAGCATATAAACAACACAATCAGAAAGATGAAGGAGATCCAAGTCTCCAGAACAAAATTCACGTTCATTAAAAATGGCTCCATCCATGTCCAGCCATAAGTTCATCAACCAATCAGCATGAAGTGAGTGTCCCCAGCACTCAGGCCTCGGCCTAAAACTGGGATGTGGATTCAATCGACCCTGTAATGGCTGCTTTTTCGGCCCTTCCCGACAACGCCTGGTGCTGTGCAGCTTCATCAGCCGTTCTACACATCGCTAGCTGCTGCGTAGCTGGCATGCCCTTCAAGACACTTCCATTCCTGGGAGCCAAGGCCGGGCCACCTCTTGGAAAAGGCCTAGCTTTGCGCTTGTTCTGACGAATCTACAACAGAACAACAGAACTTTGCCTTCTGTACTTTTTCCATGCTCTAGCGCACCTGGCTTTGGCCTCTTTACACCTCCAGTTGAACTATGGGCTCACTCTGGTCTTACCATTTTTTCTGTTACTTTTTGGTATGAATTTCTCCTCTGTCTCCTCACACTTAGTAGTCACTAGTTGCTTCATTTCATTTACTGTCTTTCCCTCTATTTCTCTTTCCCACTGTACTTCATGCAAAAATCTCCTTATGCATATGTAGTCCCCTTTTATGTAGTGTGGCTTCTGCCATCCTTCTCGTGCTGCTTCATTATCCATGGTTATATCTACAACAAATTCAAGACTCAGGACATCATGATCACTAGCGCCAAGGGGTCTTTCGTGTGTGATATCCCCTATGTCGGAACTGTTCAATGTGAATATGAAGTTTTCCAATATTGTTTCCACCATCTTAGATCTCCACGTGTCTTGTGTGTGTGTGTGTGTGTACTCACCTAGTTGTGGTTGCAGGGGTCGAGTCATAGCTCCTGGCCCCGCCTCTTCACTGGCCGCTACTGGGTCACGCTCCCTGCTCCATGAGCTTTATCATACCTCTCCTTAAAGCTATGTATGGAACCTGCCTCCACTACATCGCTTCCCAAGATATTCCACTTCCCGACCACTCTATGACTGAAGAAATACTTCCTAACATCCCTGTGATTCATTTGAGTCTTCAACTTCCAACTGTGTCCCCTTGTTGCTGTGTCCCATCTCTGGAACATTCTGTCTCTGTCCACCTTGTCTATTCCTGTCAGTATCTTATATGTCGTTATCATGTCCCCCCTATCTCTCCTGTCCTCCAGTGTCGTCAGGTCGATTTCCCTTAACCTCTCCTCGTAGGACATACCCCTTAGCTCCGGGACTAGTCTTGTTGCAAACCTTTGCACTTTCTCTAGCTTCTTTACGTGCTTGGCTAGATGTGGGCTCCAAACTGGTGCTGCATACTCCAGTATGGGCCTAACATACACAGTGTACAGGGTCCTGAACGATTCTTTATTAAGATGTCGGAATGCTGTTCTTAGGTTAGCTAGGCGCCCATGTGCTGCAGCAGTTATTTGGTTGATGTGCGCCTCAGGAGATGTGCCTGGTGTTATACTCACCCCAAGATCTTTTTCCTTGAATGAGGTTTGTAGTCTCTGGCCCCCTAGACTGTACTCCGTCTGCGGTCTTCTTTGCCCTTCCCCAATCTTCATGACTTTGCACTTGGTGGGGTTGAACTCCAGGAGCCAATTGCTGGACCAGGCTTGCAGCCTGTCCAGATCCCTCTGTAGTTCTGCCTGATCCTCTTCCGATTGAATTCTTCTCATCAACTTCACATCATCTGCAAACAGGGACACTTCGGAGTCTATTCCTTAAGTCAAGTCGTTCACAAATACCAGAAACAGCACCGGTCCTAGGACTGACCCCTGTGGAACCCCACTCGTCACCGGCGCCCACTCTGACACCTCGCCACGTACCATGACTCGCTGCTGTCTTCCTGACAGGTATTCCCTGATCCATTGTAGTGCCTTCCCTGTTACCCCTGCCTGGTCCTCCAGCTTCTGCACTAATCTCTTGTGTGGAACTGTGTCAAACGCCTTTTTTACAGTCCAAGAATATGCAATCTACCCACCCCTCTCTCTCTTGTCTTACTCCTGTCACCCTGTCATAGAACTCCAGTAGGTTCGTGACACAGGATTTCCCGTCCCTGAAACCGTGTTGGCCGTCGTTGATAAGATCATTCCTTTCTAGGTGCTCCACTACTCTTCTCCTGATTATCTTCTCCATAACCTTGCATACTATACATGTCAGTGACACTGGTCTGTAGTTTAGTGCTACGTTCCTGTCTCCTTTTTTAAAAATTGGAACTACATTTGCTGTCTTCCATACCTCAGGTAGTTGCCCTGTTTCGATAGATGTGTTGAAGATTGTTGTTAAGGGTACACACAGCTCCTCTGCTCCCTCTCTCAGGACCCATGGTGAGATGTTATCCGGCCCCATCGCCTTTGAGGTATCTAGCTCGATTAGTAGCCTCTTCACTTCCTCCTCAGTTGTGTGTATTGTGTCCAGCACCTGATGGTGTACCCTACCTCTCCGCCTTTCTGGAGGCCCTTCTATCTCCTCTGTGAACACCTCTTTGAATCTCATGTTGAGCTCCTCACACACTTCGCGTTCATTTATTGTGACCTCCCCTCCTTCCTTGCTCAGCCTGATCACCTGGTCCTTGACTGTTGTTCTCCTCCTGATGTGGCTGTACAACAGCTTTGGGTCAGATTTGGCTTTCGCTGCTATGTCATTCTCGTACTGTCTTTGGGCCTCCCTTCTGACCTGTGCATAATCATTTCTGGCTCTACGACTGTTCTCCTTATTCTCCTGGGTCCTTTGCCTTCTGTACCTCTTCCATTCCCTGGCACACTTGGTTTTGGCTTCCCTGCACCTTTGGGTGAACCATGGGCTCATCCTGGCTTTTTCGCTTCTCCTGTTACTCTTGGGTATAAACCCCTCCTTAGCTTCCTTGCAAATTGTTGTCATATATTCCATTATCTCGTCTACTGACTTCCCTGCCAGCTCTCTGTCCCACTGAACTCCGTGCAGGAAGTTCTTCATGCCCACGTAGTCACCTTTCTTGTAGTTTGGCTTCATTCGTGCAGCCCTTCCTGCTTCCCCCTCCACTTGTAACTCTACTATATATTCGAAGCTTAGAACCATATGATCACTGGCCCCAAGGGGGCTTTCATGTGAGATGTCCTCAATATCTGCGCTACTCAGGATGAATACTAGGTCCAGTCTCGCTGGTTCGTCCCCTCCTCTCTCTCTGGTTGTGTCCCTTACGTGTTGGTACATGAGATTTTCAAGTACCACCTCCAGCATCTTAGACCTCCACGTTTCTTGGCCCCCATGTGGCTCTAAGTTCTCCCAATCGATTTCCTTATGGTTGAAGTCGCCCATGATCAGTATCTTCGCCGTGCTCGCATGAGCCCTTCTGGCCACTTCGGTCAGTGTATCAATCATCGCTCTATTACTCTCATCATACTCTTGCCTTGGCCTCCTGCTGTTCTGTGGTGGGTTATACATCACTGCAATTACCACCTTGGGACCTCCAGACTGTAGCATTCCTACTATGAAATCCCCAGCTTCTCCTCTGTCTCCTCTCTCCAGCTCGTCAAAATCCCATTGGTTTTTGATCAGTAGTGGTGTGTGTGTGTGTGTGTGTGTGTGTGTGTGTGTGTGTGTGTGTGCGTGTGTGTGCGTGTGTGTATGTGTGTGTGAGTGTGGGTGTACTCACCTATTTGTGGTTGCAGGGGTCGAGACTCATTTCCTGGCCCCGCCTCTTCACTGATCGCTACTACGTCCTCTCTCTCCCTGCTCCATGAGCTTTATCATACCTCGTCTTAAAGCTATGTATGGTTCCTGCCTCCACTACCTCACTTTGTGTGTGTATGTATGTATGTATGTATGTATATGTATGTGTGTTTGTTTACTCACCTAATTGTACTCACACATTTGTGGTTGCAGGGGTTGATTCACAGCTCTTGGCCCTCTCTTATCTGGTGGCTACTAGGTCCACTCTCTCCCTGCTCCATAATCTTTATCATACCATACCGCTTGTGTATGTAGAGGTGTGTGTGTGTACTCAGCTAATTGTGGTCAAGTCATAGCTCTTGGTCCCGTCTCTTCATTGGTCGGTACTAGGTCACTCTCTGCTCCTTAAGCTTTATCATACCTCTTCTTAAAGCTATGTATGGATCCTGCCTCCACTGTGGAAAAAATTCTCCAGAAAGTGGGTGTCTCTCAGCCCTCTCAGTCCCCTTCAACCCCCGGAGGGACTTGAGGGGCACAGCCCTCCCGGAAGAGAGGCTGATAGCCTCTCATGCTTCCTTGTAATCATTTTAACTGGAATCATATGTGTGGTACCAGCATCACAGTCACGCCACTCTCTTCTTGCTAGAGAGCAGTGTTCGTTGTATCAAGTGACAGTGAAACGAGAGTAATGACTCTTTCCCTTAACAGGAAAATTAAAGGAAAACCCTGAACCACTTTACCTACAATGTGAGACGTTGATGAAATGTCCTTTATAGCTAGATAACAAGAAATATATCAGTTATAATCAATACTGTTGCAGTGTTGAGCAAGGAGAGAAATAATGCTGACTTTAGCATAGCAGGGCTAGAACGAGGGCGAAGTGCGCATGAGAGCTCAGATTGGATTCAAGAGACAGACGAAAAGAGTGTGTCACGTGGGCATTGCTTCCTTACCGGAAACGGACAAAGGGACGGTAGTGATTAATGCGTTCTTGACTCTTGTTCATTTGACAATCTCAGAAATTCGCGATAGACTAATACCACAGTGAAGTGTAACCGGTCTTCCTGTTGTGAAAATACCACGAAACTATGAGCAAATCTTGGAACTGAACAGTATTACGTAACTGTGCAAATGATTCTAGAAGATTCCAACGTAGTGGAGAACACTGCAACATTCCCCGAGACACTACAGCTTCAATCAAGTCACTTATATCGGCCTAATTGGTGCTGTCAACACCATAGCTCAAGTTACATGAGCAAGGTAAGTCTTATTCTCACTTGTAAAGCCTATTAAATACTGCAGTCATGCAGATACAAGGTGATTAAGGCTGTCCTATTCCAGGGCGTGATCGGTGGACCATTAAGCCCAAACAAGTGAGTATAACTCCACTAAGCATTTCGTTTTCAGTGTGAAATGCTGAAATATACGCTCCTTAGGGGCAACTGTATACCTAATTCTCGTTCTTATACAGCTCCGTTGTGGGGATACCGCGATTCACAATGAAAAGACCTTGGCTGCAACTGCAAGGAGGCCGAATCCACTGAAGCTCAGTATATGTCATTTTATGTATTTAAATAGACTTAGCTGGGTAATAGTCCCCATATCCACCACCTCCATTTCTTGACTATTCCACTTCCTGACAATTCTGTGACTGACGAAAAACTTCCTTAAATCCTTGTGACTCATCTGAGTCTTCAACTTACAATTGTAACTCCTTGTTGCCTTGTCCCATCTCTGAAACATCCTCTCCCTGTCCACCTTATCGATTCCTCTCAATATTTTATATGTAGTTATAATGTCCCCCCTATCTCCCCTGTCCTTCAGTGTCCTCAGGTCGATTTCTTTTAACCTCTCCTTGTAGGACATGCCCCTTAACTTCGGGACAACTCTTGTTGCAAACCTTTGCACTTTCTCTAATTTCCGGATGTGTTTGGCCAGGTGTGGGTTCCAAACTGGTGCTGCATACTCCAATATGGACCAGATGTACATGGAGTACAGAGTGTGTGTGTGTGTGTGTACTCACCTATTTGTGGTTGCAGGGGTCGAGTCACAGCTTTTGGTGCCTCCTCTGCTCTGGTGGCTACTTGGTCCATTCTCTCCCTGCTCAATAAGCTACATCATAAATCTTGCAAAAGCTATGTATGGATCCTGCGTCCACTTCCTGACAACTCCATGACTGAAGAAGTATTTCCTAACATCCCTGTGACTCATCTGAGTCTTAACTTCTAGTTGCTCTCTTGTTGCTCTGTCCCATCTCTGAAACACCCTGTTCCTATCCACCAAGTCAATTCGTCTCAGTATTTTATTTGTCGTTATAATGTCCCCCGTATCCCTCCTGACCTCCAGTGTCGTCAAGTCAATTTCCCTTATCCATTCTTCGTAGAATGTATCCTTTGGCTGCGGGACTAGTCTCGTTGCAAACTTTCACACTTTCTCTAATTTCCTAACGTGCTTGGCCAGGTGTGGGTTCCAAACTGGTGCTGTATACTCCAATATGGGTCTAAAGTAAACAGTGTACAGAGTCCTGAACGATTTCTTACTGAGATGTCGGAATGCTATCGTAGGTTTTCTAGGCGCCCATAAGCTGCAGCAGTTTAGATGATGTCCGCCTCAGGAGATGTGTTCGGTATTATACTCACCCTAAGATCCTTTTCCTTGAGTGACGTTGGTAATCTCTGCGGTCTTCTTGCCCCTTCCCCAATATTCATGACTTTACTTTTGTTGGGGTTGAACTCCAGGAGCCAGTTTCTGGACCAGGCATGTAACCTGTCTAGATCCCTCTGTAGTCCTGTCTGATCCTCCTCTGATTGTGTGTGTGTATTGCAGAGGTCGAGACTTAGCTCCTGGTCCCGCCTCTTCGCTGTCCGCTATTGGGTCTCTGCTCTCCCTGCTCCATGAGCTTTATCATACCTTGTCTTAAAACTATGTATGGTTCCCGCCTCCACTATATCGTTCGCTAGACTATTCCACTTCCTAACTACTCTATGGCTGAAGAAATGCTTCCTAACATCCCTTTGACTCATCTGAGTCTTCAGCTTCCAGTTGTGTCCCCTTGTTTCTGTGTTCCCTCTCTGGAACATCCTGTCACTATCTACCTTGTCGATTAACCGCAGTAATTTGTATGTCGTTATCATGTCTCCTCTAACCCTTCTGTCCTCCAGTGTTGTTAGTCCTATTTCCCTCAACCTTTCTTCATAGGGCAGTCCCCTGAGTTGTGGAACTAGCCTTGTCGCAAACCTTTGTACTTTCTCTAATTTCCTGACGTGCTTGACCAGGTGTGGGTTCCAGACTGGTGCTGCATACTCTAGTATGGGCCTGACGTACACGGTGTAGTGTCTTGAACGATTCCTTGTTAAGATAACAGAACGCTAATCTTAGGTTTGCCAGTCGCCCATATGCTGCCGCGGTTATCTGGTTGATGTGCGTTTCCGGAGACGTGCTTGCCGTTATACTCACCCCAAGGTCTTTCTCCGTTGATGAGGTTTGTAGCCTTTGTCCACCTAGCCTGTACTCTGTCAGCGGTCTTCTTTGCCCTTCTCCGATCTTCATGACTTTGCATTTGGTGGGGTTAAATTCTAGAAGCCAGTTGCTAGACCAGATGTCAAGCTTGTTCAGGTCTCTTTGAAGTCCTGCTTGGTCTTCATCTGATGGGATTCTCCTAATTAATTTCACATCATCTGCGAACAGAGACACTTCTGAGTCTATCCCGTCCGTCATGTCATTCACATATGCCAAGAATAGCACTGGTCCTAGGACTGACCCCTGCGGTACACCTCTCGTCACCGGCGTCCACTGTGATACCTCATCACGCACCATGACCCGTTGTTGCCTCCCTGTGAGGTATTCCCTGATCCATTCCAGTGCCCTTCCTGTTATACACGCTTGGTCTTCCAACTTCTTTACTAGTCTCATATGAGGAACTGCGTCGAAGGCCTTCCTGCAGTCCAGGAAAATGCAGTCAACCCACCCTTCTCTCTCTTGCCTTACCTCTGTTACTTTATCATAGAACTCCAGGAGGTTTGTTACACAGGATTTGCCTTCCCTGAATCCGTGCTGTCTGGCGTTGATTATCCTGTTCTGCTCCAGATGCTCCACCATTCTTATCCTGATGATTTTCTCCAAGACTTTGCACACTATACACGTAAGTGACACCGGTCTATAGTTTAGTGCCTCTTTTCTGTCTCCTTTTTTAAAGATGGGGACTACATTGGCCTTTTTTCATATCTCATGTAGCTGCCCAGTTTCAAGGAATGTGTTGAATATTATGGTAAGTGGCACACTCAGAACCTCAGCTCCTTCCCGAAGGACCCATGGTGAGATAGTCCGGACCTATTGCCTTTGAGGTATCAAGGTCACTGAGTAACTGCTTCACCTCCTCCTCAGTTGTGTGTATGCCCTCCAGCACTTGATACATCCCTTGTTGGTGATGCACCCCATCCTGTCCACCAAGCTGCCTTCCTGCCTCCACTGTGAATACTTCCTTAAACCTCGAGTTGAGCTCCTCACATACCTCTTGATCATTACTTGTGAGTTCCCCATCTTCTCTCATCAGCCTTATCACCTGGTCCTTGACTGTTGTCTTCCTTCTGATGTGACTGTACATCAGTTTCAGGTCAGACTTGACTTTCGATGCTATGTCATTTTCGTACTGTTTCTGGCCCTCCCTCCGTACCTGTGCATACTCGTTTCTAGCTCTTCGACTAATGTCTTTGTTTACTTGGGTTCTTTGCCTTCTGTACCTTTTCCATTCTCTGACACTCTGAGCCTTCGCCTCCCTGCACCTTTGGGTAAACCAGGGACTCTTTCTGGCCTTCCCATTTAATCTTTTTCCTTTGGGTATAAACCGTTCCTCTGCCTCCTTGCACTTTGTTGCTACGTATTCCATCATTTCATTTACTGACTGTCCTTCCATTTCCCTTTCCCACAGAACCTCCTGCAGGAAATTCCTCATACCCGTGTAGTCCCCTCTTTTAAAGTCTGGTTTGTCTCTTTCAGCACCGTTTTCCCTCTCCATCTGTAGTTCTACAATGTACTCAAAGCTCAGCACCATATGGTTGCTGGCTCCCAGGGGGCTCTCGTGTGCTATGTCCTCGATATCTGAGCTGTTCAGGGTGAATACAAGGTTCAGCCTTGCTGGTTCGTCCTCTCCTCTCTCTCTGGTCGTGTCCCTGACATGTTGGTGCATCAGGTTTTCCAGTACCACGTCCATCATCTTGGCTCTCCAAGTTTCTGGACCCCCACGTGGTTCTTGGTTCTCCCAGTCGATCTCCCTGTGGTTGAAATCGCCCATGACCAGTAACTTCGCTCTGCTCATGTGCGCTTTTCTTGCTACCTCCGTCAGGGTGTCCACCATTGCTCCTGGCCTCCTGCAGTTCTGTGGTGGGTTATACATCACTGCAATCACTATCTTGTGCTCTCCAGACTGGATGGTACCTACTATAAAGTCCCTTTCTCTACACACCTGTGTGTGTGTGTATGTGTGTGTGTGTGTATGTGTGTGTGTGTGTATTCACCTAGTTGTACTCACCTAGTTGTGGTTGCAGGGATCGAGTCATAGCTCCTGGCACCGCCTCTTCACTGGCCGCTACTTGGTCACCCTCCCTGCGCCATGAGCTTTATCATACCTCTTCTTAAAGATATGAATAGATCCTGCCTCCACTACATCGCTTCCCATACTATTGCACTTCCTGACAATTCTGTGACTGAAGAAATACTTCCTAACATCCCTGTGATTCATCTGAGTCTTCAACTTCCAACTGTGTCCCCTTGTTGCTGTGTCCCATCTCTGGAACATTCTGTCTCTGTCCGCCTTGTCAATTCCTCTCAGTATTTTATATGTCGTTATCATGTCCCCTTATCTCTCCTGTCCTCAAGTGTCGTCAGGTCGATTTCCCTTAACCTCTCCTCGTAGGACATGCCCCTTAGCTCCGGGACTAGTCTTGTTGCAAACCTTTGCACTTTCTCTAGTTTCTTTACGTGCTTGGCTAGGTGTGGGTTCCAAACTGGCGCTGCATACTCCAATATGGGCCTAACGTACACAGTGGACAGGGTCCTGAACGATTCCTTATTAATATGTCGAAATGCTGTTCTTAGGGTTACTAGGCGCCCATATGCTGCAGCAGTTATTTGATTTGATGTGCGCCTCAGGAATTGTGTCTGGTGGTGGTGGTGGTGGTGTGTGTGTGTGTGTGTGTGTGTGTGTGTGTGTATGTGTGTGTGTGTGTATGTGTGTGTGTGTATGTGTGTGTGTGTGTGTGTATGTGTGTGTGTGTGTGTGTGTGTATGTGGGTGTGTGGGTGTGTGTGTGTGTGTGTGTGTGTGTTGATGAGTGTTTTGTGTCTCTGGACACGCCCACTGTTGGTCCTAGCCAATCACCTACGCCAGAGTCAGCCTAAGTTAATGATTATGGCCAATAAAATGCGAGGATGAATCTCAGTCCTCACATAAAGGAGAGTTTGGAGACATTTTAATTCAGTTGACAGTGACTCAACCTCAGTGTCGTTGTGTCTCCCTGGTAGTTGGGCGACATTATCACTAACATATTCAGGCTCCTTCTGCATTCTTGAACAATAAGGTAAAGTTTACCCAAATCTGTATTACATTTTTGGATGTAATGTTAGTTTTGTGTGTTTAATATGTTTTAAAATCTATCGAACATAAAAGCCTAACTCAAGCCTACTCAAGAATACATTTATCCCCATTTTTATGAATAAAGTAAATTTTCTGCTATATAAACTGTGTATGTAAAGTGCCTTGATTTGTTTTGTGTTAGTTATAAATATCTTTTTACAAGAAAAAATATGTATCTGACAAACACGACATATATGTATAATGACAATCTTGAATAATTAATTGCATGTATTAAGTTCATAGTAATTATATAAAAACTACGTTGAAAACATCATTCATTCAAACTTTTATTTAAATTATGAATGTTATGTAACTTGAGAAATATCATAAATTAAATGAAAAA
>WNWK01039384.1:0-17477 GCA_009830355.1 Cherax destructor
TCTTATGTTCTTATATTATAAACAAGGGCCTAAGTTCCCGGAAAAATATTGTTACAGGTTATTTGAAAGCGTTAAAATTTTCTCATTAGATTCCAAATGATGTATTCAGGATTTTTTAAATTTTAAAAAAAAAATTAATAAGACCAAAAAAAGAGTAAAAATTTGCTGAAAAAGGAATTTCCTTAAAAACAGACTTAAACCCTTTTAATTCCCTTTTGGAGACTAGAATGGGGAATTTTTTGAACCAGAAATAAGGGAAAAGGTTGGATAAATTTAGATTTAAAAGGACATGGAGGTTTTGGGGGAACAGAGTTGTGGAGGGGAAAAATTTTTCCCGGGGGATGATCGAGGCTACGACCTTGGTAGTTTTAAAAATTACACAAACCTATGGGGGGGAGGGGCGGGTTTGGATTGGTTAAAAGGGGTAAGCCCCGTTTTGATTACCTGCCTCGGAGGAAAGAAGGAACTGCGGTTTTCCCCATTTTATGTTCTTAATTATGGACACGTTTCGCCATCCAGTGGTTCATGTTCTTGATATTTCATTCACGGGATATTAGGGGATTAATAAAAATATTCTTTTTATATAATATATTTTTTATTATTTACATATACACAAAATATACTGTAGGATTACCATTCGCAAAATTTTTACACAAAAAATTACATATCTGAAATAACCCTGAATTTGAGACTGAATTTACAACAAAACTCCCATCATGTATGGGTGAAGGGTGTTTGATACGTATGTACAGAGGTTCCACTAAGGTCTCTCACCCCTTTTCCCCTTTTTCCCTTGTTTTTAAATCTCGTGGCGCTGGAAAGTGCGGCTGTCAAGAGATGGAGGCTGGGCTTTTTCGATCCTTTTGGGTCTTAAAATGTTTGATTTTCGTGAAACATAAATTTTTGTCACACTACGCACTGGTAAGGTCCAATACCACCTGTGATCGTAAGTGTCGGGAGTGATTCATTCATTTTACCTTTTTGCAAAGGTCAAAAGGACACACGAATGGTGGCTGCAATCGTTTTTCTCATGCCTCTCATTGGGAACCTTGAGGGTCATTTCGCAAAAAAACTTTTACCACACTTCTCGCACGGGAGGGTTTTTCCCACGCCAAGACGCTTGGAGGTTCTGCTTGCACGTGAATGCTTTGTTGCAGGGATGCCATTGACACACGTATCTGCGTTCTCCAGCGTGCCACTGCAGGTGATCTTTAGGTGTGACATCCTTGTGAAATCCTTGGTACAGCTCGGAATGTGACATGCATATTTTTTCTTCTTCACAGTTTCACAGTCCTAGAAACTGCTTGATTATTAGGAGATGGGCATTGAACATTTTCAGTGCCTTGTGTCTTGATAGCATCGTGGTTTTTCATTGTGATGTTTCAGATTATTCTTTAGGTCGACTTCCTCGCATAGAGTTTGGAGTAACCAGGAAATTGAAAAAATGTTGTTTTTTCATAACAGCTGCACTATCTTTACAGTCGGCTCCATAGCTAGCAAAAGGGAGTTGTACATTTACATTGTCTTGAGTCTTAAAATCAGCTGGGGTCTTATTGTGTTGAACGATCCATCTCCATGATTGGGTGTTGATATTGATGAATTTCAGCGAGTGTTGAGTTGCTGGTAGTCTCACCAATATTCCCAGAATCGTAAGCTGCCTTTTCGTTCAGTAAGGTATGGTGTTGATCAGGTACGTCTCCAACCACGGCACTGTGAAGGAAATGCTTGGGGACCTTTCATTGTCCTACTGCTATGTTAGGTGAGGCTGAGAAAGAGTCGGCTTCATAGTTAGGAAAAGGGAGTTGTACATTTACATTGTCTTGAGTCATAAAGCAGCTGGATCTGTATCGTGTCGTACGATCCATCTACCATATTTGGGTGTTGATAAGGATGAATTTCAGCGAGTGTCGAGTTGCTGGTAGTCTCACCCATATTCCCGGAACCGTAAGCTGTTTTTTCCTTCAATAAGGTTTGGTGTTCGTTAACTAGAGAGGACAAGGGATGGGGTACGTCTCCAACCCCGGCACTGTGAAGAAAATAGTGTGGAGGACTGTTCATTGTACCTTCTGCTATGTTAGATGAGTCTGGGAAAGAGTAGCTATGTGACATTTTATTGTAGCACCGTTTCAAGCTCCAAGCTGTTACAAACAATACATGGACACGGTGGGTATATATATGCTTAAAGTGAGGTGTAAAACTAGTGGTAGTAGTAATAGAAATATTAGATGTAGTAGTGATAATACAATGAGGTACAACTATCAACTTGTACCTGAGTAAAAGGTTACGGAAGCTATTACTTGGGTAGCATAAAAATAGGTTAGACAAATATTTGTTAAAGGTTAGATTTAAGAAGGTCTGATCAGTGTTCCTCCTCTGTTATGTTCTTGTGTAGTATTAGCACATTGCAATAATAAAATGTCACATTAGTTGCACTTGTGTCTTTTTACCTAACATATTGGGTTTGATTGGTGTCGTGTTTAGTTGTGGTTTTGATATGGACCTCTTTGTATTGGCCAATAGGCCTTCTGCAGTGTTCCCCCATTCTTATAAGAACAAAGAAAGGAGGAACACTGCAGCAGGCCTGTTGGCCCATACTAAGCAGGTCCTTCACAATTTATCCCACTAACAGAATATTTCCTCAACCCAATTTTCAATGCTACCCAAGAAATAAGCTTTGATAATTCTATTTACTCATGTGCAAGTCCCACTAAATCAAACCCCTCTCACTCATGAATTTATCCAACCTAAATTTGAAACTACCCAAGGTCCTTGCTTCAATAACCCTACTAGGCAGACTGTTCCACCCATCAACTACCCTATTTCCAAACCAATACTTTCCTATATCCTTTCTAAATCTAAACTTATCTAATTTGAATCCATTATTGCGGGTTCTCTCTATTTATATTCCTTTGTTAATACACATTTTCCACTTGTATACCTCGATCATGTCTCCCTCATTCTTCGTAATTTTAGGGTCTTCAATCTTTCTTTCATACGGAAGATTTCTAATGCTATGTATTAAGAACATAAGAACATAAGAATGGAGGAACACCGCAGAAGGCCTACTTGGCCCATCAAGGCTAAGGTCCTTATCAAAACCACCACTACCTAAGAATTTACTCCTGTACTCACGACGCTAATCAAACCCAGCCCCTCCCACTCATATATTTGTCCAATCTCTTTTTAAAGCCACCCAAGGTCCTAGCCTCTATCACCGTACTCGGAAGATTGTTCCACGCATCAACAACTCTGTTCGAAAACCAGTACTTGCCTATGTCCTTTCTAAATCTAAATTTATCCAATTTAAATCCGTTATTTCTCGTTCTTACTTGGTTCGATATCCTCAGTATTTTATTAATATCTCCTTTGTTTATGCCCATAAGAACATAAGAAAGGAGGAACACTGCAGCAGGCCTGTTGGCCCATTCTAGGCAGGTCCTTCACATTCCATCCCACTAACAGAATATTTGTTCAACCTAATTTTCAATGCTACCCAAGAAATAAGTTTTGATAATTTTATTTACTCATGTGCAATTCCCACTCAAATCCAACCCTTTCACTCATGAATTTATCCAACCTAAATTTAAAACTACCCAAGGTCCTTGCTTCAATAACCCTACTAGGCAGACTGTTCCACTCATCAACTACCCTATTTCCAAACCAATACTTTCCTATATCCTTTCTAAATCTAAACTTATCTAACTTGAATCCATTATTGCGGGTTCTCTCTTGGAGAGATACCCTCAAGACCTTATTTATATCTCCTTTGTTAATACTCCATTTTCCACTTGTATACCTCGATCATGTCTCCCTCATTCTACGTCTTACAAGTGAATGTAATTTAAGGGTCTTCAATCTTTCTTCGTAAGGAAGATTTCTAATGCTATGTATTAATTTAGTCATTCTACGCTGAATGTTTTCTAACGAATTTATGTCCATTCTGTAATATGGAGACCAGAACTGAGCTGCGTAATCTAGGTGAGGCCTTACTAATGATGTATAAAGCTGTAATATAACCTCTGGACTTGTGTTGCTAACACTTCTGATATAAATCCCAGTAATCTATTTGCCTTATTACGACGCTTAGGCATTGCTGTCTTGGTTTAAGGTTGCTGCTTACCATCACCCCCAAGTCCTTCTCGCAATCTGTATGGCTAAGTTCTACGTTATTTAACTTATAAGTGCTTGGGTTATGGACACTCCCGAGCTTTAGAACTTTGCATTTATCTACATTGAACTGCATCTGCCATTTTTCTGACCAGGAATTGAGTTTGTCTAAATCCTCCTGTAGTTCACTGACATCTACGTCTGAATCGATTATCCTACCTATCTTCGTGTCATCAGCGAATTTGCTCATATCACTAGAAATTCCCTCGTCAAGGTCATTTATATATATTATAAACAACAATGGGCCCAAAACCGATCCCTGAGGAACGCCACTTGTTACAGATCCCCACTCCGATTTAACCCCATTTATGCACACCCTCTGCTTCCTATTGGTGAGCCATGACTGATCCATGACAACACTTTTCCCCCAATGCCATGAGCAGCCACTTTCTTTAACAGTCTCTGATGTGGTACTCTATCAAAGCCTTACTAAAATCCAAATAAACGATATCGAATTCTTTATCATTATCAACTGCCTCAAAAGCCTTACTGAAAAAAGTTAATAAATTAGTTAGGCAGGAACGGCCCCTGATGAATCCATGCTGAGTATCATTAATCAAATTATGCCTATTGAGATGGCTTCTTATGTTATCAGCTATAATCGACTCTAGTAATTTGCCTACAATTGATGTTAGACTTATTGGGCGGTAATTTGATGGTAACGACTTGTCCCCTGCTTTAAAAATAGGAATTACATTAGCCATCTTCCACGTATCCGGCACTACACCTGTTTGAAGAGATAGGTTAAAAAATGTTAGTTAAGGGTTCACAGAGTTCTATTTTGCATTCCTTAAGAACCCTTGAAAAAAGCTCATCAGGGCCTGGCGATTTATTTTGTTTCAAACGGTCTATCTGTTTGATAACTATTTCGTTAAGTAAAAGGACACAAATGCAACTAATGTGACATTATATTGTGGCAACGTTTCGCTCTCCAGGAGCTTTCTCAAGCCGTTACAAGCGTTACATGGACACAGTGGGCTATTATATACTCTCAAAGTGAGGTGAAATACTAGTGGTGGTCGAGGTAGTAGTGATAAGTAGTAGTAGTAGTAATGAGGTGAAATACTAGTGGTGGTCGAGGTAGTAGTGATAAGTAGTAGTAGTAGTAGATAACTATTTCGCTAGTGACTGTGATACTACATAATTTATCTTCTCCAGGCCCACTAAAATACCTAATTCTTGGGATATTATTAGTGTCTTCCTGAGTGAAAACCGAGAGAAAATAATTATTAAAAATAGAGCACATTTCATTATCTTTGTCAGTAAGATACCCATAATTATTTTTAAGGGGACCTATCTTATCTCTAACTTTTGTTCTATACACCTGGAAAAAACTTTTAGGCACTGTTGTCTTGGCTTTAGATTCCTGCTTACCATGACTCCCAAGTCTTTTTCACATTCTGTATGATCAAGCTCTACTTCACCTAGTTTATAAATTCGAGGGATATTTTCATTAAGAACATAAGAACATAAGAATGGAGGAACACTGCAGAAGGCCTACTGGCCCATACAAGGCAGGTCCTTATCAAAACCACCACTACCTAAGAATTTATTCCCGTACTCACGACACTAATCAAACCCAGCCCCTCCCACTCATATATTTGTCCAATCTCTTTTTAAATCCACCCAAGGTCCCAGCCTCTATCACCCCACTCGGAAGATTGTTCCACGCATCTACAACTCTGTTCGAAAACCAGTACTTGCCTATGTCCTTTCTAAATCTAAATTTATCCAATTTAAATCCGTTATTTCTGGTTCTTACTTGGTTCGATATCCTCAGTATTTTATTAATATCTCCTTTGTTTATACCCATCATCCACTTGTACACCTCGATGATATCTCCCCTCATTCTACGCCTCTCCAGAGAGTGGAGATTCAACGCTCTAAGTCTATCTTCATACGGGAGATTTCTTATACTGTAAATCATTTTAGTCATTCTTCTTTGTATGTTCTCCAATGAATCTAAAAAGGACTAGTACCTTACACTTGTCCACATTGAACTTCATCTGCCACTTTTCAGACCAAGACATTAATTTGTCCAAATCCTCCTGGAGTTCACTGGTGTCCTCCTCAGAATGAATCATACGGCCTATTTTTGTATCATCAGCAAATTTACTCATGTCACTTGCAATTCCTTCATCAAGGTCATTTATGTAAATTATGAACAACAATGGGCCTAAAACTGATCCTTGTGGAACGCCACTAGTGACTAATCCCCATTCAGATTTGACCCCATTAATGGAAACTCTCTGCTTTCTATTGGTAAGCCATGCCTCTATCCATGCTAGAACTTTACCTCCTATACCATGAGCTGCCACCTTTCTTAAGAGTCTCTCGTGAGGTACTCTATCGAAGGCCTTACTGAAATCCAAGTAAACTATATCATATTCTTTATCGCTGTCTACTGCTTCAAATGTTTTATTGAAAAACGTCAGTAAATTTGTTAGGCAGGAACGACCTCTCGTGAACCCATGCTGAGATTCATTAATCAAATTATGTTCTTCAAGGTGACTTCTAATAATATCAGCTATAATTGATTCTAATAATTTGCCTACTATATATGTGAGGCTTATTGACCGGTAATTTGATGGAATTGACTTATCCCCTGATTTGAATATAGGAACTACATTAGCTATCTTCCACATCTCTGGCACAATACCAGTTAGGATGGACGTATTAAACACATTCGTTAATGGCTGACTAAGTTCCGTCTTGCATTCTTTAAGTACCCTGGAAAACAACTCGTCGGGTCCCGGGGACTTATTTAGCTTCAGTTTATCTATCTGTATGATAACCATGTCCCTCGTGACAGTAATATTAGTTAACTTGAATTCTTCAGGAACTGAATAATTGTTAATTTCTGGAATCTCATTTACGTCTTCTTGTTTAAAGACTGACAAAAAATAGTCATTAAATAGAGAACACATTTCCAGTTCGTTATCCGTCAGCTGTCCATTCCCAATTTTCAGAGGTCCTACCTTTTCCCTCACCTTCGTCCTATACACTTGAAAGAACCCTTTTGGATTAGTCTTTGATTCATTAGCAACCTTAATCTCATAGTCACGTTTAGCCTTTCTAATCCCTTTTTTACTTCTCTTTTCAACTGAACATATTGGTCAATAAGGTTAACATCTCCTCTTTTGATGCGCCTATAAATTCCTCTTTTCTCCCCTAATAGATGTTTTAGCCTCCTGTTAATCCATTTGGGATCGTTATTATTTGACCTAAATTCTCTCTGGGGAATAAATATACTCTGTGCACGTTGTACATTATTAAGAAAAAATCATAAACGCAGATCCCATCGTAATCGTTAGCTAGATTACCCCAGTCGAGATTAGACAGGTGTTCTCTAAGTCCAGTATAGTCGGCAGAACGAAAATCAGGAACTTTTACCGTAAACTCGATCCCAGCGTAATCGTTAAAGCTAGATTACCCCAGTCGAGATTGACAGGTGGCTTTCTAAGTCCAGATAAGTGCCACAATAAAATCAGGAACTTTACCGTATTTCCATTTGTAAATCTACCTAAGGCAATATTAAAAGTAATGGATTTGTGATCACTTGCGCCAAGCTCTTCAGTGATCTCCAGATTATTTACAAGGGTTTCTTTATTTGACAAGACTAGGTCGAGCAAATTATTACCTCTGGTAGGCTCCGTCACACACTGCTTCAGAAAACAGTCCTGAACTACTTCCATAAAGTCACTGGACTCCAGATTACCGGTCAAAGAAGTCCAGTCAATTTGACTAAAGTTAAAATCCCTACTATCACTACGTTATTGTGTCTAGAAGCCCTAACAATTTCGTCCCAAAGAAGTCTCCCTCTATCGTGATCCAAGCCTGGAGGTCGGTATATTACACCTACAATCAGTGTTTCTTGACCTTCTAGAAACTCTACCCAAACAGATTCTGTTAATGATCCATCTATTATTATGCCTGTTTTTATGCAGCAATTTATATTTTCTCGTACATATAATGCAACTCCACCCTTTCCCATTATATCTATCTACATGGAACAACTTAAACCCCCGAATATGACACTCAGCAATCATATCCCGACTCTTTATATTATACCATGTTTCAGTTATTGCAATGACATCAAAGTTCCCAGCACATGCTACCAAACGTAATTCGTTAATTTTATTTCTGGCGCTTCGACAGTTAGTGTAAAATACATTGAGATGTATCTTCTTGTGAACCTTTTTCATATTCAGCTTTTGTTTTACACAATTTCTGTTACTATTATTACCCTGTATTACTTGATTACTGTTATTGTTAAGATTTATGATGTCAAAGCCTGAATCAATATTTTGACCCTCATTATTCACTATTCCTAAACCCATACCTCTAACTAATCCTAGTTTAAAGCCCTAACAACATCCTCAACTGAGCTAGAGAGAAATTCTACACCTGCCCTGGATAAGTGAACCCCATCCCTGGCATACATGTCATTTCGGCAATAGAAGTGGTCCCAGTGTTTGTCCAGCCAGCAATTTATACCAATCGCTCTTGACAGCCATTCATTTCCAACACTCCTTCTTGGCAAAATGCCACATATAACAGGGCGCCCCCCCTTCTTCCTAATTATGTCTATTGCTGTCCTGTACCTTCTAACTAAATCCTCACTTCTACGCTTGCCTACATCATTGCCTCCAGCACTGAGGCAGATAATAGGATTGATCCCATTACCGTTCATGATGTCAAGCCGGCTAACAATATCCTCCATCCCAGCCCCAGGAAAGCAAACCCTCTGTCTCCTACTCTTATCCTTCAAGCAGAAAGCCCTATCCATATACCTAACCTGGCTATCCCCAACAACAACAATGTTTTTACCTTCCTTTGTGTCGTTCGTCGTGACGTTCCCAGTAGTCGACTCACATTCATCGGGTAGCACGGAGAAGGCATTCGATGTTTCCACAGCAGACTCTTTCTTCTTCATCGTTTCTAACTCTCCATTCGTTTTCTTGATCTTCAACTTCGTTCCTTGAAGTCCGGCCACTGCCCAAGTTCCCTTCTTGACCTGAGGACTCACAACAGGAGGACTACTACGAATCCTCTTGTTTTCCTCCGTCAATCGCCGAATCTCAAGCTTCGCTACCCTCAATTCCTCCTTAAGCTGCTGGTAAAGTTGCTCAATGGACGGCATCTTGGTTCACTTCACAGAGCAAAAGTGGTTCAATCCACAGAGAACCCTAGACACGTCCTCTCTGAGCTATGAACAGATCACCCTAAGCTAAGAACAGATCAATTATCCTACTTTTCTTCGTGTCATCGGCGAATTTGCTCATATCACTAGTAATTCCCTCATCAAGGTCATTGATTAAGATTTAGAAAGGATATAGGAAAGTATTGGTGTGGAAATAGGGTAGTTGATGAGTGGAACAGTCTGCCTAGTAGGGTTATTGAAGCAAGGACCTTGGGTAGTTTTAAATTTAGGTTGGATAAATCATGAGTGAGAGGGTTGGATTTGGAGTGGCCCTCGCAAATGAGTGAATGGAATTGTCAAAGCTTATTTCTTGGGTAGCATTGAAAATTGACTGAGCAAGTGTTCTGTTAGTGGGACGGATTGTGAAGGACCCCTTAGTATGGGCCAACAGGCCTGCTGCAGTGTTCCTACTTTCTTATGTTCTTATTGGGTTGAGCAAGTGTAACATAAGAACATAAGAAAGGAGGAACACTGCAGCAGGCCTGTTGGCCCATACTATGCAGGGCCTTCACAATCCATCCCACTAACAGAATAATTGCCCAACCTAATTTTCAATTCTACCCAAGAAATAAGCTTTGCAGATTCTAATAACTCAAGTGCGAGTCCCACTCAAATCCAACCCCTCTCACTCATGTATTTATCCAACCTAAATTTGAAACTACCCAAGGTCCTAGCTTCAATGACCCTACTAGGCAGACTGTTCCACTCATCAACTACCCTATTTCCAAACCAATATTTTCCTATATCCTTTCTAAATCTAAACGTATCCAATTTGAATCCATTATTGCGGGTTCTCTCTTGGAGAGATATCCTCAAGACCTTATTTATGTCCCCCTTATTAATACCCATCTTCCACTTAAGAAAGGAGGAACACTGCAACAGGCCTACTGGCCCACACTTGGCAGGTCCATGTCAAAACCAACCCACCAACAAAAAATATTTGTCCAACCCATCCCCATCGCCATCCAAGCAAGAAGCCCCGAACCCCCTCCCCTCCCCGCAACAACTGTGTAAGTCCCGTTCAAATCCAACCCCTCTCACTCACAACAACACAAAAATAAGGAACACTGCATCAAGCCAACAGATCCACACTAGGCAAAACCCAAAGCCAATCCCTCAAACAAAAACTCCTACCCAACCCACCTACTCCATCCATGGAATATGCTTTGATAATCAGGGCACTATAAAATAGGGTACTGAATTAGCTGAAGCACCTGGTCCATCACCAGGGCGTTGAAGGAGCCGAAGTACCTGGTCCATCACCAGGGTACTGAGGGAGCCGAAGCACCTGGTCCATCACCAGGGTACTGAGGGAGCCGAAGCACCTTGTCCATCACCAGGGTACTGAGGGAGCCGAAGCACCTGGTCCATCACCAGGGTACTGAGGGAGCCGAAGCACCTGGTCCATCACCATGGTACTGAGGGAGCCGAAGCACCTGGTCCATCACCAGGGTACTGAGCACCTGGTCCATCACCAGGGTGTAGCGAAACGTATTAGACCTGTCCGCCTGCCCTGCGCCTGCGCAGGACGCCAGTCAAGCATTGTTTACCAGTGAGAGAACATTACCCAGCGCGCTCTTTCAAACATTCACAAAAATTTGTTGTGTTTATTAGTGGTTTATTGATTGTCACTGTGAAATAAGTCACCATGGGTCCAAAGAAGCTTCCTAGTTGCACCCCTGTGGTAAAGAGAGTGAGGAACACCATCGAACTGAAGAAAGAGATTGTAGAAAAATATGAGAGTGGTATACGTATATTACCTCCTTTATAAATGTCTTTCCTGAGATTTCCTCGATCATGTCTCCCCTCATTCTTCGTCTTACAAGTGAATGTAATTTAAGGGTCTTCAATCTTTCTTCATACGGAAGATTTCTAATGCTATGAATTAACTTTGTCATTCGTCGCTGAATGTTTTCTAACGAATTTATATCCATTCTGTAAAATGGAGACCAGAACTGAGCTGCA
This sequence comes from Cherax destructor, assembly GCA_009830355.1. Lineage (NCBI taxonomy): Eukaryota > Metazoa > Arthropoda > Malacostraca > Decapoda > Parastacidae > Cherax > Cherax destructor. Next base: position 11,336 of record WNWK01039384.1, read on the forward strand.
TAATCTAGGTGAGGCCTTACTAATGATGTATAAAGCTGTAATATAACCGCTGGACTCCTGTTGCTTACACTTCTTGATACAAATCCCAGTAATATATTTGCTTTATTTCTTACGCTTAGGCATTGCTGACTTGGTTTGAGGTTGCTGCTTACCATAACCCCCAAATCCTTTTCAGACGTAGATGTCTTTACACAAGAAGACGTAAATGAGATTCCAGAAATTAACAATTATTCAGTTCCTGAAGAATTCAAATTAACTAATATTACTGTCACGAGGGATATGGTTATCAAACAGATAGATAAACTGAAGCAAAATAAGTTCCCGGACCCGACGAGTTGTTTTCCAGGGTACTTAAAGAATGCAAAATGGAACTTAGTCAGCCATTAACGAATGTGTTTAATACGTCCATCCTAACTGGTGTTGTGCCAGAGATGTGGAAGATAGCTAATGTAGTTCCTATATTCAAATCAGGGGATAAGTCCATTCCATCAAATTACCGTCCAATAAGCCTCACGTCTATAGTAGGCAAATTATTAGAATCAATTATAGCTGATATTATCAGAAGTCACCTTGAAGAACATAATTTGATTAATGAATCTCAGCATGGGTTTACGAGAGGTCGTTCCTGCCTGACAAATTTACTGACGTTTTTCAATAAAACATTTGAGGCAGTAGACAGTGATAAAGAATATGATATAGTTTACTTGGATTTCATAAGGCCTTCGATAGAGTACCTCACAAGAGACTCTTAAGAAAGGTGGCAGCTCATGGTATAGGAGGAAAAGTTCTAGCATGGATAGAGGCATGGCTTACCAATAGAAAGCAGAGAGTTTCCATTAATGGGGTCAAATCTGAATGGGGATTTGTCACTAGTGGGTTCCACATGGATCAGTTTTGGGCCCATTGTTGTTCATAATTTACATAAATGACCTTGATGAAGGAATTGCAAGTGACATGAGTAAATTTGCTGATGATAAAAAATAGGCCGTATAATTCATTCTGAGGAGGATACCAGTGAACTCCAGGAGGATTTGGATAAATTAATGTCTTGGTCTGAAAAGTGGCAGATGAAGTTTAATGTGGACAAGTGTAAGGTGCTAGTCGTTGGTAATGAAAATATCCTCGAATTTATAAACTAGGTGAAGTTGAGCTTGATCATACAGAATGTGAAAAAGACTTGGGAGTCATGGTAGCAGAAATCTAAAGCCAAGACAACAGTGCCTAAGTGTGCGCAATAAGGCTAACAGATTACTAGGATTTATTTCAAGAAGATAAGCAACAGAAGTCCAAAAGTTATTTTACAGCTCTATACATCACTAGTGAGACCTCATTTGGATTATGCAGCTCAGTTTTGGTCTCCTTACTACAGGATGGATATAGATTCATTGAGAACATACAAAGAAGAATGACTAAAATGATTTACAGTATAAGAAATCTCCCGTATGAAGATAGACTTAGAGCATTGAATCTCCACTCTCTGGAGAGACGTAGAATGAGGGAGATATCATCGAGGTGTACAAGTGGATTATGGGCATAAACAAAGGAGATATTGGATGTGAATGAATGGTTCAGAGAACATGAGTTGTAATTAGACACATATGTAACACTTGTGGTCTTATTGAAAGCTCGCCACACAGGCCATCAGTCCATACAAAGGAGAATCGTGAAGAACTCCTCCTGTTCTTCACGATTCTCCTTTGTATGGATCGTGACAGCCCTGTGTGGCGAAACGTTTCTCAAAAAGATACACAAGTGTTCATATGTCAATTTACCAAAGGAGATATTAATAAAATACTGAGGATATCGAACCAAGTAAGAACGAGAAATAACGGATTTAAATTGATAAATTTAGATTTAGAAAGGACATAGGCAAGTACTGGTTTTCGAACAGAGTTGTAGATGCGTGGAACAATCTTCCGAGTAGGGTGATAGAGGCTAGGACCTTGGGTGGCTTTAAAACGAGATTGGACAAATATATGAGTGGGAGGGGCTGGGTTTGATTGGTGTCGTGGTGCAGGAGTGAATTCTAGGTAGTGGTGGTTTTGATATGGACTTGCCTTGTATGGGCCAGTAGGCCTTCTGCAGTGTTCCTCCATTCTTATGTTCTTATTAAGCTGGTAGGTGCTAGGTTATGAACATTCACGAGCTTTAGAACTTTGCATTTATCTATATTGAACTGCATCTGCCATTTTTCTGACCAGGAATTGAGTTTGTCTAAATCCTCCGAAGTTCCCTGACATCTACGACATCTATGACATCTACCATCTTCGTGTCATCAGCGAATTTGCTCATATCACTAGTAATTCCTCGTCAAGGTCATTTATATATATTATAAACAACAACGGGCCGAAAACCGATCCCTGTGGAACGCCACTTGTTCAGATCCCCACTCAGATTTAACCCCATTTATGCACACCCTCTGCTTCCTATTGGTGAGCCATGACTCGATCCATGAGAACATTTTCCCCCAATGCCGTGAGCAGCCACTTTCGTTAACAGTCTCTGATGTGGTACTCTATCAAAAGCCTTACTAAAAGCCTTACTGAAAAAGTTAATAAATTAGTTAGGCAGGAACGGCCCCTGGTGAATCCATGTTGAGTATCATTAATCAAATTATGAACCAGAAATAAGGGGTTTAAGGGTTGGAAAAAATTTTGTTTTGGGAAAGGGGAAATGGGGGAAAAATAAAAGGGGGGAAAATGGGGAACCTTTGGCCCTTTAAAAAGGGGCCCCTTATCAAAAACCACTACCTAAAAATTTTCTGTACTCACGACACTAATAAAACCCAAACCTCATAAGAACATAAGAACATAATTTTGGGGGAAACACTGGAGAAACATAAGGTCTGATGGGGATAATTTGATTAAATACCAGCATGTTGGGCCCTCCTAACAAAATTTTTTAACTTTTTTTTTTTGGGGGGAGTTGATAAGATAAAAATTGATATCGTTTATTTGGATTTTAGTAAGGTTTTTTTATAGAGTCCACATCGAGTTGTTAAAAAAAGGGCTGCTCAGGGGAAATTTTCCTGGGATCAGTCATGGCCCCCTGGGGGGTGGAAAAGGGGGAAAGGGGGGGGATCTGAAAAAGGGGGTTCCCAAATTTTTTTTCCCGTTTTTTTATAATATATATAAATGCCCTTTTACGGGGGGAAATTTTTAGTGATAGGGAAAACCCGGCAAAAAAAGGGAAAAATTATTCGACGTAGATGTTGGAACCCGGAGGTTTTAAAAACCTTTCCCCGTCAAAAAAAGGCAGATGCGTTAAATTAGATAAATGCAAAGTTCAAATATCCAAAACCCAAGCATTTTGTTTAACGTAAAAATTTTGCCATACAGATTCAAAAGGGGTTTGGGGGGATGAAAAACCTTAAACCAAGACAGTCCAAAGGGAAAAAGGGAAATAGATTTTGGATTTTTTCAAAAATGTTAGCAAAAAAGTCCAGCGTTATATTACAGCTTTATACATTTTTTGGAAGGCCTCACCTGGGAAGCAGCCGCTTTCCCCATATTACAGAATGGACATAAATTGTTAAAAACATTCAGCTGAATGACTAAATTAATACATAGATTAGAAATCTTCCTTACGAAAAAAGTTTTGAAGCCCCTTAAATTACATTCACTTGTAAGACGTAGAAATGAGGGACATGATCGAGGATACAAGGGAAAATTATTAAAAAAGGGGAAAATAAGGTTTTGGGGGGTTTTTTCCCCCAAAAAAACCCCCGAAATTTGGATTCAAGTTAGATAAGTTTAGATTTAGAAAGGATGGGGGAAAAAGTTTTTTTTTGGGGAAAATAGGGAGTTGATGAATGGAACAGTCTGCCTAGTGGGGTTTTTGAAGCAAGGCCCGGGGAGTTTTAAATTTAGGTTGGATAAATTCATGAGTAAAAGGGTTTTTTGGGGGGTTGACATAGAAAAAAAATTATCAAAGTTTTTTTTTGGGTAGATTGAAAATTGGGTTGAAAAATATTCTGTTGGTGGAGGGGGGTGAAGGACCGCCAGAGGGGCCAACAGGCCTGCTGCAGTGTTTCCTCCTTTTTTTGGCTTATTTTTTTAAAGGGCCCTTTTTGGGGCCCATACAAGGCAAGTCCATATAAAAACCACCACTACTAAAAATTTTTTTCCCCTACCACGACACCAATCAAACCCAGCCCCTCCCACTCAAAATTAGTCTAATCTTTTTAAAGCCCCACAAGGTCCTAGCCTCTATCACAGTACTGGAAGATTGTTCCCCGCATCTAAAATCTGTTAAAAACCCGATTGCCATGTCCTTTCTAAATCTAAATTTATCCAATTTAAATCCGTTATTTGGGGTTTTTATTTTGGGGCGATATCCTCAGTATTTTTTTAATATCTCCTTTGTTTATGCCCCCCATCCATTTTGTACACCTCGATGATATCTCCTCATTCTACGTCTCTCCAGAGAGGGGGGATTCAACGTCAAGTCATCTTCATACGGGAGATTGCTTATACTGTAAATCATTTAGTCATTTTTTCTTTGTTGTTCTCCAATAAACCTATATCCATTCTGGAAAGGGGACCAAAACTGAGCTGATAATAAAAAATGAGGTCTCACTATTTTTTTATAGACCCAAAAAATTTTGGGGTTTTTCGTTGTTTTATATTTTTAAAAAAAAACCCCAGTAATCTGTTAGCCTTTTACAAAAACTTAGGCACTGTTTTTTTGGCTTTAGATTCCTTTTTACCATGCCCCCCAAGTTTTTTCCTTCGTATGATCAAGTCACCACCTAGTTTATAAATTGATGGATATTTTCATTCCCCCGGACTATCCCACTTGCCCAAAATTTAACTTCATCTCCCCTTTTGAGACCAGTTTAAAATTTTTCCCCAAAAAACCCCCCGGGTTTTGGGACCCCCCTCAGAATGAATCATAGGCCTTTTTTGAAAATCAAAAATTTACTCATGTCACTTTTTTTTCTTTTTTTGAATTTAAAACCCAAGGGGGCCAAAAACTGATCCTTTTTGGGAAACCCCCCCCAGTGACTAATCCCCCCTTAGATTTTTCCCCCCTTAATGGAAACCCTGCTTTCTATTGGTAAGCCATGCCTCTACCCCTGTAAAATTTTTCCTCCTATACCATGAACCTTTTTTAAAAGTCTCTTTTAGGGACCCCCCAAAGGGCCCCTTTCTGAAAAACCCAAAAAAAAATATATCATATTCTTTATCACTGTCTACTGCCTCAAATGTTTTATTGAAAACGTCAGTAAATTTGTTAGGGAGGAACACCTTCGGGGAAACCCCCCCTGGGGATTCCCTTAATCAAATTATGTTCTTCAAGGGACTTTTAAAATATCAGCTTTAAAATTTTTTTTTTAAAATTTGCCTACTATAGATGTGGGTTTTTTGGGCGTTTTGATGGGATTTACTTATCCCCCGATTTGAATATGGAACTACATTAGCTATCTTCCACATTTTTTTGGACAATAATTAAAAAGGGTGGGGGTATTAAACACATTCGTTAATAACGATTTTTCCATCTTTTTCATTCTTTAAGTACCCTGAAAAAACTCGTCGGGGGCCCGGGGGCTTATTTTGCTTTAGTTTATTATTTTTGATAACCATGTCCCCCCTGACAGTAAATTTTTAAATTAATTCTTCAGGAAAATGAATAAAATTTTTAATTTTTTGGGGAAAAACATTTACGTCTTTTGTGTAAAGATTGACAAAAAAAATCAATTTTAAAAAAAGAAACATTTCTAGTTCGTTATCCGTCAGCTGTCCATTCCCAATTTTTTGGTCCTACCTTTTCCTCACCTTTTTCCTATACACTTTTTTTTAGCCACCCAAGGTCCTAGCCCCCAAAAGAGTACTTTTTAAAATTGTTCCCGCATCTACAACTCTGTTCGAAAAAACCCCCATTGCCTATGTCCTTTCTAAATCTAAATTTATCCAATTTAAATCCGTTATTTCTGGTTCTTACTTTGGTTCGATGTCCTCGTATTTTATTAATATCTCCTTTGTTTTTTCCCCTCATCCACTTGTACACCTTTGATGATATCTCCCTCATTCTACGTTCTCCCGAAATGGGGGTTCAATGCTTAAGTCTATCTTCAAAACGGGGGGTTTCTTTTACTGTAAATCATTTTAGTCATTCTTCTTTTTATGTTCTAAATGAATCT
>WNWK01039385.1:0-17477 GCA_009830355.1 Cherax destructor
GGTCTAACATAAACATTCAGACATCTTGTATGGGTGTTAATAATATGGTACAATAATGGATTGCACAGACAAGGTCTTACACCTAATCACAAATTACAAAGATGAGAATAAAGAGAGGTAGAACGATAGGTAATATTGATCACAAAATTCAATTCAATGATAACTTAATCTTGAAATGATAACATTGCACAATGATGGTGAAGACAACCTCCCACACCCAACCACAAATTACATATATACATATACACATACACAGACATATACATACATCCCGAGGAAAGATAGAAGGAGCAGGGGGGGAGGAGGGGTCGCACTGCTTGTAAGGAACCGCTGGAGATTCGAGGAAATGGAAGGAATGGAGGTGTGTAGAGAAAGGGACTTCATAGTAGGTACCATCCAGTCTGGGGAGCACAAGATAATCATTGCAGTGATGTATAACCCACCACAGAACTGCAGGAGGCCAGGTGAGGAATATGATGAGAACAACAGAGCAATGGTGGACACTCTGGCGGAGGTGGCAAGAAAAGCGCACATGAGCAGAGTGAAGCTACTGGTCATGGGCGATTTCAACCACAGGGAGATCGACTGGGAGAACCAAGAACCACGTGGGGGTCCAGAAACTTGGAGAGCCAAGATGATGGATGCGGTACTGGAAAACCTGATGCACCAACATGTCAGGGACATGACCAGAGTGAGAGGAGAAGATGAACCAGCAAGACTGGACCTTGTATTCACCCTGAACAGCTCAGATATTGAAGACATAACACACGAGAGCCCCCTGGGAGCCAGTGACCATATGGTGCTGAGCTTTGAGTACATTGTAGAGCTACAGGTGGAGAGGGAAAACGGTACTGAAAGAGACAAACCAGATTTTAAAAGAGGAAACTACACAGGCATGAGGAATTTCCTGCAGGAGGTTCAGTGGGAAAGGGAAATGGACAGACAGACAATAAGTGAAATGATGGAATACGTAGGGGCAAAGTGCAAGGAGGCAGAGGAACGATTTATACCCAGAGGAAAAAGATAGAACGGGAAGGCCAGAAAGAGCCCCTGGTTTACCCAAAGGTGCAGGGAGGCAAAGACTCAGAGTGTCAGAGAATGGAAAAGGTACAGAAGGCAAAGAACCCAAGTAAACAAAGAGATTAGTAGAAGATCTAGAAACGAGTATGCACAGGTATGGAGGGTGGCACAGAAACAGTACGAAAATGACATAGCATCGAAAGTTAAGTCCGACCCGAAACTGATGTACAGTCACATCAGAAGGAAGACAACAGTTAAGGACCAGGTGATAAGGCTGAGGAGAGAAGATGGGGAACTCACAAGTAACGATCAAGAGGTATGTGAGGAGCTTAACTTGAGGTTTAAGGAAGTATTCACAGTGGAGGAAGGAAGGCAGCTGGGTAGACAGGACGGGGTGCGTCACCAACAAGGGATGTATCAAGTGCTAGAGGGCATACACACAACTGAGGAGGAGGTGAAGCAGTTACTCAGTGACCTTGATACCTCAAAGGCGATGGGTCCGGACAATATCTCCTTGTGGGTTCTTTGGGAAGGAGCTGAGGTACTGAGTGTGCCACTTACCATAATATTCAACACATCCCTTGAAAATGGGCAATTACCTGAGTTATGGAAGAAGGCCAATGTAGTCCCCATCTTTAAAAAAGGAGACAGAAAAGAGGCACTAAACTATAGACCGGTGTCACTTACATGTATAGTGTGCAAAATCCTGTAGAAAATCATCAGGAAAAGAATGGTGGAGCACGTCGATCTGAACAGGATAATAAACACCAGACAGCACAGATTCCGGGAAGGAAAATCTTGTGTAACAAACCTCCTAGAGTTCTATGATAAAGTAACAGAGGTAAGGCAAGAGAGAGAAGGGTGGGTTGATTGCATTTTCCTGGACTGCAGGAAGGCCTTCGACATGAGATTAGTAAAGAAGTTGGAAGAACAAGCATGTATAACAGGAAGGGCACTGGAATGGATCAGGGAATACCTCACAGGGAGGCAACAACGGGTCATGGTGCGTGATGAGGTATCACAGTGGGCGCCTGTGACGAGCGGCGTACCGCAGGGGTCAGTCCTAGGACCAGTGTTATTCTTGATATATGTATATGACATGACGGATGGGATAGACTCAGAAGTGTCTCTGTTCGCAGATGATGTGAAATTAATGAGGAGAATCACATCGGAGGAGGACCAAGCAGGACTTCAAACAGACCTGGACAAGCTTGACATCTGGTTTAGCAACTGGCTTCTCGAATTCAATCCCACCAAATGCAAAGTCATGAAGATCGGAGAAGGGCAAAGAAGACCGCTGACAGAGTACAGGCTAGGCGGACAAAGGCTACAAACCTCGGCAAAGGAGAAAGACTTTGGGGTGAGTATTACGCCAAGCACGTCTCCGGAGGCACACATCAACCAGATAACTGCGGCAGTATATGGGCGACTGGCAAACCTAAGATTAGCGTTCCATTACCTTAACAAGGAATCGTTCAAGACACTGTACACCGTGTACGTCAGGCCCATACTAGAATATGCAGCACCAGTCTGGAACCCACACCTGGTCAAGCACGTAAAGAAACTAGAGAAAGTGCAAAGGTTTGTGACTAGGTTAGTTCCACAACTCAGGGGTCTGTCCTATGAAGAAAGGAGGAGGAAAGAAGGGTCAGAGGAGACATGATAACGACATACAAAATACTGCGGGGAATCGACAAGGTAGACAGTGACAGGATGTTCCAGAGAGGGAACACAGAAACCAGGGGACACAACTGGAAGCTGAAGACTCAGATGAGTCAAAGGGATGTTAGGAAGCATTTCTTCATCCACAGAGTAGTCAGGAAGTGGAATAGTCTAGAGAAAGATATAGTGGAGGCAGGAACCATACACAGTTTTAAGACGAGGTATGATAAAGCTCATGGAGCAGGGAGAGCAGTGACGCAGTAGCGGACAGCGAAGAGGCGGGGCCAGGAGCTGAGTCTCGACCCCTGCAACCACAATTAGGTGAGTACAATTAGGTGAGTACATACATACATACATACATACATACATACATACATACATACATACATACATACATACATACATACATATACATACACATACACACATATACACATATACATACACACACAAAACTAAACTATGTTGCAATGACAATGAGATAAATCACTGTCCGACTTCTTTGGGTCATCCTAGGTAACTCACACATTACTATGTATGCATACATGTATGTAAGTGTGGATGTTTGTTCAGTTGTACTTAGATGAACCGGTACCACATGATAGCATCCTTAGGTCTCTTCTATATCTGAGAAACACCGACGAGATGAGTAGCATTCTTGTCCATGAAGCTTGAGTAGGGAGTCAGCTGATGTTGTTTACACCAGTCAGGTGGCCCATGTAACCCAGCCGGAGGCGGGCGGTAGTGACATCCAAGCTAATCAAACTAAGGTGGCCCATGGCAGCGCCACCTGTCACCGCCACTACAACTAGGACCTTTAATGCTGGGCGGCAGGGGTGTTAAGCTTGTCGTCAGTTCTGTAGTGCCCCAGGAGGCATCAACCGGCTTTACACACAATTTATAGATGTATTAAATTGTAGCAGGGAAACGGTGAGAGAGAGCAGAACACTGCAATTGATTTGCTGAGGAAAGGGCAGGAGGGGGGTTGTCAGTGTGTGGCACTCGCGGGCGGGCAGCGGTGGGTGCGGTGGGTGCGTTGCTAGGTGTTGGATGTAGAATGAGCTAGCCTCGGCTCTTAACACCTTTACTCCACCTCAACGGTTCGAAGAGTAAAGTGGGAGAGTTTAGCTAGCTGTGAAGGCAGGAACACTCATTCCTTCGTAATATAATAACCACTACCAGCACACTGGCGCCTTATGGCTACCCACCTTCCTCAGCCAGCCACATTAGGCTTACGTTGATTTTGGTCACACACTCCTGGTTCAGTGAAATCCGCCTTTACTGGATGCTGTTTTAAAGGCGGTGGGCAGATGATACAGGAGAATAGCAGGGGTAACGGAGAACGCACATTCACCTCTCTTCACATAGTCAATATGAGTGAAAGTCTCAAGCAGGTGATGCAGTGCCTCTCAAGGTCACTGACTGAGCCAGACTTCTCAAGAGTTACCAACCACTGCAATACTTGTACAAATAGTTACTCCAAACTATACAGGTGTGACAGAGTGAATAGGCAAAAAGGGGGGGTTGGCCTGTATATCACAGAGTCACTTATATGTTCAGAACTACTAAATGCCTCAAATGATGTAGTTGAAGTATTAGCAATAAAGGTCGAAAATCAAAACCTGGTCATCGTGGTTGTCTACAAGCCCCCGGATGCAACGTCCCAACAATTCCAGGAACAGCTTCTGAAAATTGACCACTGTCTGGAAAATCTTCCAGCTCCTGCCCCCAACATCTTGCTACTGGGGGATTTCAACCTCAGGCACCTAAAATGGAGGAACATTGCAAACAATGTGGTAGCAGAGATAACACCAGGAGGCAGCTCAGATGAAAATTCACACATGCATGAACTTTTAAATCTCTGCACCAAGTTCACCTTAAACCAGCAAATAGTAGAGCCCACAAGATTAGAGAATACGCTGGACCTCATCTTCACCAACAATGATGATCTGATACGAAATGTCATCATATCAAAAACAATATACTCAGATCACAACATAATAGAGGTCCAGACATGCATGCGGGAGCTCCAGATCAACAAAATGTGATCAGCCGTGAGGAGCTTTCTCCAAATTCAACTTCAATAACAAAAACATAAGGTGGGACCAAGTAAACCAAGTCCTAAATGATATAAACTGGGAAGATTGCCTAAGCATCACGGATCCCAACCTATGTCTTGAACAAATTAACTCTGTGGTACTTGAGGTTTGCTCAAGGCAAATTCCCTTAAGGAAAAGGAGGAGAAGATGCAAACTAGAAAGAGAGGCGCTCCTATACAGGCGAAGGCACAGAATAACGGAGCGGCTACAGGAGGCCAATATCTCTGAAATACGTAGGGAGACACTAGTCAGAGAAATAGCAAACATCGAATTAAAACTAAAGGAATCTTATAGGAATCAAGAGACACGGGAAGAACTAAGAGCCATAAATGAAATTGAAAGAAACCCTAAGTATTTCTTTTCCTATGCAAAATCAAAGTCGAGAACAACAACCAGTATTGGGCCCCTACTTAAACCGGATGGGTCCTACACAGATGACAGCAAGGAAATGAGTGAGTTACTTAAATCCCAGTATGACTCAGTCTTTAGCGAGCCACTAACCAGACTGAAAATCGAAAACCTAAATGATTTTTTCATGAGAGTGCCACAGAACTTGACAGACGCATGCCTTTCTGACATCATCACTACGCCAAATGACTTTGAAAAGGCAATAAATGACATGCCCATGCACTCCGCTCCAGGCCCAGACTCATGGAACTCCGTGTTCATCAAGAACTGCAAGAGCCCTATCACATGCTTTTAACATCCTATGGAGAGGGAGCATGGACACTGGGATCGTCCGCAGCTACTAAAAACAACAGACATAGCCCCGCTCCACAAAGGGGCAGTAAAGCAATAGCAAAGAACTACAGACCAATTGCGCTAACGTCCCATATCATAAAAATCTTTGAAAGGGTTCTAAGAAGCAAGATCGCCACCCATCTTGATACCCATCAATTGCACAACCCAGGACAGCATGGGTTTAGAGCAGGCCGCTCCTGTCTGTCCCAACTACTGGACCACTACGACAAGGTCCTGGATGCTCTAGAAGATAAACAGAATGCAGATGTTATATACACAGATTTTGCAAAAGCCTTTGACAAGTGTGACCATGGTGTAATAGCACACAAAATGCGTGATAAAGGAATAACAGGAAAAGTTGGTAGATGGATTTATAATTTCTAACACGTAGAACACAAAGAGTAGTAGTCAACAGAGTAAAGTCTGAGGCAGCTACTGTGAAAAGCTCTGTTCCACAAGGCACAGTACTTGCTCCCATCCTATTCCTCATCCTCATATCAGACATTGACAGGGATATAAGCCACAGTGCTGTGTCTTCCTTTGCAGATGACACCCGAATCTGTATGACAGTGTCCACCGTTGAAGACACTGCAAGACTCCAAGCAGACATAAACCAAATCTTTAAATGGGCTGCAGAAACAATATGAAGTTCAATGATGAGAAATTTCAATTACTCAGATAGAAAATGAAGAAATTAAAATCTCATCGGAGTACAAAACTAATTCAAACACACAATAGAGCGAAAAACTAATGTCAAAGACCTGGGAGTGATCATGCAGAGGATCTCACCTTCAAGGACCATAACAATGTAGCAATTGCATCTGCTCGAAAATGACAGGATGGATAATGAGAACCTTCAAAACCAGGGATGCCAAGCCCATGTTGACACTTACAGATCGCTTGTTCTATTTAGGCTGGAATATTGCTGCACACTAACTGCACCTTTCAAGGCGGGTAAAATTGCTGACCTTGAAAATGTGCAGAGAACCTTCACCGCACGCATAAGTGCGATAAACCACCTCAACTACTGGGAACGCTTGAAGTTCCTAAACCTGTACTCTAGAACGCAGGCGGGAGAGATACATTATTATATACACATGGAAAATTCTCGGGGGCTTAGTACCAAACTTGCACACAAAATCACTCCGTACGAAAGCAAAGACTCGGCAGGCGATGTAACATTCCCCAATGAAGAGCAGGGGTGCCACTAGCACGTTGAGGGACAACACAATAAGTGTGAGGGGCCCAAGATTGTTCAACTGCCTCCCAGCATACATCAGGGGGATTACCAACAAGCCCCTGGCTGTCTTCAAGCAGGCACTGGACAGGCACCTCAAGTCGGTACCTGATCAGCCGGGCTGTGGTTCGTACGTTGGACTGCGTGCGGCCAGCAGTAACAGCCTGGTTGATCAGGCTCTGGTCCAACAAGAGGCCTGGTCACAGACCGGGCCGCGGGGGCGTTGACCCCTGGAATTCTCTCCACGTAGACTCCAGGTAAACTTGCAGAACTTCTAGCACACTTGTGCAGGCACGTATGCACACAGGAGACACATTCTTAAGAAGGGTGGGTGAGAAATCGTGGAGTGCTGACAGGAGGACGGACACCTGGAGTCAACCTGGAGAGAATTCCAGGGGTCAACGCCCCGCGGCCCGGTCCGTGACCAGGCCTCTTGTTCGACCAGAGCCTGATCAACCAGGCTGTTACTGCTGGCCGCATGCAGTCCAACGTACGAACCACAGCCCGGCTGATCAGGTACCGACTTGAGGTGCCTGTCCAGTGCCTGCTTGAAGACAGCCAGGGGCTTGTTGGTAATCCCCCTGATGTATGCTGGGAGGCAGTTGAACAATCTTGGGCCCCTCACACTTATTGTGTTGTCCCTCAACGTGCTAGTGGCACCCCTGCTCTTCATTGGGGGATGTTACATCGCCTGCCGAGTCTTTTGCTTTCGTAGGAGTGATTTTGTGTGCAAGTTTGGTACTAAGCCCTCGAGAATTTTCCATGTGTATATAATAATGTATCTCTCCCGCCTGCGTTCTAGAGAGTACAGGTTTAGGAACTTCAAGCGTTCCCAGTAGTTGAGGTGGTTTATCGCACTTATGCGTGCGTGAAGGTTCTCTGCACATTTTCAAGGTCAGCAATTTCACCCGCCTTGAAAGGTGCAGTTAGTGTGCAGCAATATTCCAGCCTAGATAGAACAAGCGATCTGTAAAGTGTCAACATGGGCTTGGCATCCCTGGTTTTGAAGGTTCTCATTATCCATCCTGTCATTTTTCGAGCAGATGCAATTGCTACATTGTTATGGTCCTTGAAGGTGAGATCCTCTGACATGATCACTCCCAGGTCTTTGACATTAGTTTTTCGCTCTATTGTGTGGTTGGAATTAGTTTTGTACTCCGATGAGATTTTAATTTCTTCACGTTTTCCGTATCTGAGTAATTGAAATTTCTCATCATTGAACTTCATATTGTTTTCTGCAGCCCATTTAAAGATTTGGTTTATGTCTGCTTGGAGTCTTGCAGTGTCTTCAACGGTGGACACTGTCATACAGATTCAGGTGTCATCTGCAAAGGAAGACACAGCACTGTGGCTTATATCCCTGTCAATGTCTGATATGAGGATGAGGAATAGGATGGGAGCAAGTACTGTGCCTTGTGGAACAGAGCTTTTCACAGTAGCTGCCTCAGACTTTACTCTGTTGACTACTACTCTTTGTGTTCTACGTGTTAGGAAATTATAAATCCATCTACCAACTTTTCCTGTTATTCCTTTATCACGCATTTTGTGTGCTATTACACCATGGTCACACTTGTCAAAGGCTTTTGCAAAATCTGTGTATATAACATCTGCATTCTGTTTATCTTCTAGAGCATCCAGGACCTTGTCGTAGTGGTCCAGTAGTTGGGACAGACAGCGTATTCTCTAATCTTGTGGGCTCTACTATTTGCTGGTTTATGGTGAACTTGGTGCAGAGATTTAAAAGTTCATAGGTTGGGATCCGTGATGCTAAGGCAATCTTCCCAGTTTATATCATTTAGGACTTGGTTTACTTGGTCCCACCTTATGTTTTTATTATTGAAGTTGAATTTAGAGAAAGCTCCCTCACGGCTTATCACATTTTGTTGATCTGGGGCTCCCTGCATGCATGTCTGGACCTCTATTATGTTGTGATCTGAGTATATTGTTTTTGATATGATGACATTTCGTATCAGATCATCATTGTTGGTGAAGATGAGGTCCAGCGTATTCTCTAATCTTGTGGGCTCTACTATTTGCTGGTTTATGGTGAACTTGGTGCAGAGATTTAAAAGTTCATGCATGTGTGAATTTTCATCTGAGCTGCCTCCTGGTGTTATCTCTGCTACCACATTGTTTGCAATGTTCTCCATTTTAGGTGCCTGAGGTTGAAATTCCCCAGTAGCAAGATGGTGGGGGCTGGAGCTGGAAGATTTTCCAGACAGTGGTCAATTTTCAGAAGCTGTTCCTGGAATTGTTGGGACGTTGCATCCGGGGGCTTGTAGACAACCACGATGACCAAGTTTTGATTCTCGACCTTTATTGCTAATACTTCAACTACATCATTTGAGGCATTTAGTAGTTCTGAACCTATAAGTGACTGTGATATACAGGCCAACCCCCCCTTTTTGCCTGTTCACTCTGTCACACCTGTATAGGTTGTAGCCCGGGATCCATATTTCATTGTCCAAGTGATCTCTTATGTGGGTCTCTGTGAAAGCCGCAAATATAGCATTTGACTCTGTAAGCAGTCCACGAATGTAAGGTACCTTGTTGTTTTTGCTAGTTTGTAACACTGTTTTGTGTGTGTCCTTATCTACACCTGTTTCCCCATCATTTATTTCACTAGAGCTACTGTCCCTCTTTAGGTCACCATCATTTATTTCAACATCTGTACCAGGGGCGGTAGCACCATCTGGCCCTGATTTTTTACTTTCCCAACTGTTATAGAAAGCTGTCATGTTTTTTATGAAGTCCGATTTGGTGTTGTCATCTTTTAATATCGATGTGATTTTATTCCACAGTTCGGTCTCATTTGGACATACCCAAAAACACTTCCCTTGTTTAATATCTCAGGTGGTAGATTCTTGAATGTCTACACAAAGGGCGTGGCAGCATTTACCACAAAAGATGCATGAAATCCATGCAGAGGAACGTTTGCTTGTTAGGTTGCATATTACACAGGGTTTCATGATTGGTTTTGTTGGTTGCTTTACTGTTGTTGTTTGATATCTTTATTATGCACCCCATACCCATCCTGTGGGCGGTAGTCAAAAGATTACAGACGTACATAATGGGTCCAGGGACTGGACCTCAAAGTTTGATAGCTGAGCAAGTTACAAAGGTAATGAACTCAGATGGTCACAATCATGACAAGTTACAAAGGTATTTGCAGATTACAGAGGTATATATAGGGTCCAGAGACTGGGCCCCAAAGTTTTGATAGCTGAACAAGGTACAATGGTAATTAATTCACTAGTTACAAGGTAATGAATCATGTAAGTAAATTTACTTACGTCTGTACATGGTTGCACTCATGAACAAATTATAAAGCAATGAGCAATCTATTAGTCTACACCCAGCCACAACTGTAATGAGTTATTGGTGCAAATTTTAATTGTTGGGTCACACACACACACATATACATATACACATACACACGCATACATGTATATACATACACACATACACATACACACATGTACATACACACACACACACACACACACACACATGTGTCAATGCTTTATTTACAGGGAGCAAAGTCAGGGTATTTTTCCAGAATGGTCTGTAATATACCACTGTGGATAAAATACTTTGACATATCTTGAACATTTCTGAATGAGTAGTCTCTGAATTCATTAATTTTATCGCACTCCAGTACATAATGACGCAGGGTGTGACAATAATCCAACTGGCAAAGTTTACATCTTGTTTGGTCTACATCTGGTGGTGGTGATTTAACCTGCCAAAGATACTTGTAACCCAGCCGGAGGCGGGCGGTAGTGACATCCAAGAGTCTGCTTATTTTGTTGGATGCACCATAGACTGCTTTACTGTATATTCTACTAATAGGTTCCCTGAAGTGGTGATCCGTCTATTTGTATCGTATCTATTTTATTTGCATGTGTAAGTGTTTGGACAATCTTACCTCGTAAAAGTTATTCTTACTGTTATTGTTTGGGTGTTTGATAAGGTCCCCTAAAACTCAGTCCGCCTCCGTCCGCTTGACTGACTTACTGAATGACTGACTGACTGACTTACTGACTGACTTGACTGACTTAAAGTTAGACACTCAGTTCAACCATTGACTTCAGTTCAAGAACTTCTACTATCCACCTCAGCCCATTAGGGCCACAGCATAACTCTCCACTCTCTTCACAATCATCCACAAACACCAGCACCCACAATTTAAGATAAATACTATTATTTCTATTACATTTGTAGTCTTAAGCAGTAAAAACAACATAATACATCACGATAATGAACTACAATTACATATTCACTTTTATTTTTGTAAGATCTGTTGGTCTAAAAAAAACTTGTTTGGCTTTTTGGGGACTCCTAGGACCGTAACCCTATTTTTCCTATTAGTTATTTTAATTATTTAACACGAAATTATCTAACACGACTTTTTCAGGAACGTAACTATCGTGCTAAATGACGTTCTACTGTAATTGACTTGTGGTCACTTGTGCAGAGTTCCTCTGTAATTTCTAAATTATTGACAAGGGATTCCTTGTTTGCCAGAACCAAGTCAAGTAGGTTATTTCCCCTTGTAGGTACTGTCACAAACTGCTTCACAAAACAATCCTGTACAACTTCTAAAAAGTCGTTAGATTCTAAATTCCCTGTCAAGAAATTCCAATCAATCTGACTAAATTTAAAGTCCCCTAGAATTACTATGTTATCATGCCTTGTGGCCTTAACAATTTCCCCCCAGAGTAGTCTCCCTTGTTCCCTATCTAAGTTTGGAGGACGATATATCACGCCTAAAATAAATTTTTCACATCCCTCTGAAAATTCTATCCAGACAGACTCTGTATATATTATTTCAGACTTTATGCCCGTTTTTATGCAACAATTTAAATGATCACGGACATAGAGTGCCACCACACCCTCCTTCCCAATACTTCGGTCTACTTGGAACAATTTAAAACCTTGGATGTGACATTCAGCAGGCATGTCTTGATTTTTCATATTAACCCTTAAACTGTCCAAACGTAGATATACGTTTGTACGCGTACTGCTCCGAACGTAGATCAACGTTTTATTTTTCATTCCTTCAAATTTAGTGCAATTGGCCTGAGTCGCCTAGACATGAGAGAATGGGTCTGCGCCCTCAGTGTGCGCAGTATTAAAAAATCTGGGACCACTTAGTACCTTGTGGGAGCACTAGTTCAATTGAGTGCCAGCTGGAGCAAATAATGTTGCAAACACCATGGATTCACTGATGTCATGTCGCATTAACACTCCCCTTATAAGAGGAAAGTAAAAATAGGTTCGATAAATACATGAGTGGCTGTGGGTGGGTGTGAGTTGGACCTGACTAGCTTGTGCTACTAGGTCTGATGCTGTGCTCCTTCCTTCAGAGGATGTGACCTGACTAGGTGGGTCATTGGTCTAAGCTGGGGGGTGACATGGACTTGCCTTGCATGGGCCAGTAGGCCTTCAGCAGTGTTCCTTCTTTTTTATGTTCTTATATATTCGGCAGGCTGGCTTTGGCTGTCTCTGGCTGTCTCTGTGTCTATATCTGTCTATATCTCTGTCTATATCTCTGTCTATATCTCTGTCTATATCTCTGTCTATATCTCTGTCTATATCTGTCTATATCTCTGTCTATATCTGTCTATATCTATCTGTCCTATATCTCTGTATCTGTCTATATCTGTCTATCTATATATATCTGTAATATCTCTCTCACATGTACACATAAGTACAGTTATTATACATAGTGTAAATTACCTAGGATAACCCAAAAATTCCAGGCAAAGTCCTATACAATGTTTGTAGATATAAGACATAATACGCATGACTGGCAAGTAATACGCATTGTCACATTGTCACTTCTGCATCGCGTATAATACCTGTTGGCTTTCGTGCCGCACTCAGACTGAGACAAGCAGACGGAAAGACACACACACACACAGGCAGACGGAAAGATACACACACAGGCAGACGGAAAGACAGATAAGCAGAGCTAGACAGACAGACAGATAGACAGTGGAAACAAGGAGAGGGTTCCCTGCTCCCATTCATCAATGTCATTGGGCTGTCAGTGTTATCTGACACTTGTCATAACACCATTCTTCAAGGAGTTTCATATACTCCAGGCACACACAGGCAGACAGAAAGACAGATAAGCAGAGCTAGACAGAGACACAGACAGATAGACAGATGGACAGATAGATAGACAGATACAGTGAAAACAAAGCGTTATCTGACACTTGTCATAACACCATTAGTCAAGGAGTTTTATATTATACTCCAGGCACACCTAGGCAGGCAAACAAAGACAGATAAGCCGAGCTAGACAGATAGATAGAAACATAGATAGACAGATAGATAGACAGATAGATAGACAGATAGATAGACAAACAGATAGATAGACAGATAGACAGACAGATAGATAGACAGATAGATAGACAGATCGATAGATAGACAGATAGATAGATAGACAGATACAGACAGTGAAAACAAAGCAAGGGTTCCTTGCACACATTCATTCATCAATGTCACTGCCTTATCAGTAGTTATCTGGTAATTGTCATAACACCATTCTTCAAGGAGTTTCATATATACTCCAGGATGTCTAAAACATTGTTGGGACCTATAAATACTTTGTATATATTTATAGACAATAGTAAATGACCATGGCAGGTGAAATTGTTCACCTGTTGGTGTCATTGTGACTATTTGAGTACTATTTCAGTACCTAATATTAGTGTTAGAACAAAGATTGGCTATGAAATCACAAGAACTATTATAAATTGTAATTACCAGAACATAAAAATTGTATAAAATAAAATAAAAACTAGAAAAAAAAGTATATCGGCATTACTTCTGCAAGCGGCAGGACTTGATGTTGCCGTCAGGTGAGCATCCAGCACCAACTTGTCGGGCTTATATCTCGGTAAGTACTGGCCCTAAAAATTTTTAGCCTATCCTGTTTATAAAAATGCGCTCTTCATTTTTAAAAAAAAAAACGATTTTTTTTTTTTCAAAATATTCGGAGCAGTGCGCGAGTGAACGTAGATCTACGTGTGGACAGTTTAAGGGTTAAACCACGTCTCAGTTATTGCAAAAACATCAATATTACCCGCACTAGCAAGTAATCTCAACTTGTCCATCTTATTCCTAGCACTACGACAATTGGTGTAATATACATTTAACCCTTTCAGGGTCCAAGGGGGGTCTCCGAAACTCGTTCTCAGGGTACAAGAATTTAAAAAAAAAATTATTTTTTCTTATGAAATGATAGAAAATCGTTTTCCGATCATAACGCCACAAAAAATATGAAATTTGATCGAAAACTAACGGAATTATGCTTTCACGAAGTTAGCAGTAGCCATGACACTTACGCATCGGCGATTTCGCCCACTTTGAGCCCTATTATCGGCAAATTCCAATGTTTCAGTCAACCAAAAATATAGCTCTTTCGCTAGAACTCCATTTCTTCTATCGATTGAGTACAAGAAACCGCCTATTTACCAATTACAACTACCCAAAATAGTCGTCAGAAAATGGCAATTTGGCCAATTTCACACAAATTTCAAACGATGCCAATTTCAAAATAGGGTCCAGAATAAACAAGGCTGACATTCCTGGCACTAAAATAACATCTTATCTGTTCATTAGTCACGTTTCCAGGCCCCTCTTACATTACTTTTGCTTTCCATTTTGAATTTTTATTCTCACAAAAAAATAGAAGATTAACTGTTATGTATACAACTGCATCATTGTAAAAATGGTATAAATACGTAATATCAGCGCACTTGTGCATGAATATTAGACTCACCAGTTGATGTGTATTGGAAACATGGTGTGCTTTGTTTACTCTTGAACATCGTCAAAAATCGAACATTTTCGCTATTTGAGCTCAATTTCAAGGTACTTTTCGTTGTAAAACCAATCAAAATAATCTCTATGTCTGTAATATATCTTCCAATCTATCAAATGAGACCAAGAAAACGAGAATACATCAATAAATTCCATACGAAAATAGACTGCAAAGTCGCTGTTTTAAACCAAAAAGACGGTCAGAGTTTTTTTCCTCATCCTCATTATGCACTGTGTGGTGCAGGAATTTTTTTATACTGTGCACACTGACCGCACAGACCCATTCTATCACATCTAGGCCTAACAGCCTGTTTCTGCTTGGTTTGAGGGCACTAGAATTTAGGCATACTAGTACGTCAATAACCCCAGGGCGTAAGCTGTACTAGTACGTCAATAACCCCAGGGCGTAAGCCATACTAGTAATATGTCAATAACCCTAGGGCGTAAGCTGTACTAGTACGTCAATGACCCCAGGGCGTAAGCCGTACTAGTACGTCAATAACCCCAGGGCGTAAGCCGTACTAGTACATCAATAACCCTGAAAGCGTTAAAGACCCTCCTTTCTCTTTACCCTTCCTGCTCATTTCTGTTTTTCCACTATACCTATTACTGTCCTTGTCATCTAGTGCCACTGACTTTCCAGTATCCACCTTATTCTGCCTATTACTAGTTCTCCTAGAACTTATAATATTACTACACTGGGACTTCACTGTTTTCCTCCCAAAACCCATACCACTAACTATTTCTAGTTTAAAGCCCTAACAGCTCCCTCCACTGCAGTTGTCAGTGCCCCCACCCCAGACCTGGATAAGTGAACCCCATCCCTTGCATACATGTCATTTCTGCCATAGAAGAGGTCCCAGTTGTCAATGAATGTTACTGCATTTTCCTTACAGTATTTGTCCAGCCAGCAATTGACACCACTTGCCCTGGACAACCTTTCATTTCCAACTCCTCTCCTTGGCAAAATTCCACATATGACAGGGTTCCCACCCTTCTTCCTAATTATGTCTATTGCTGACCTAAACCTGCTAGTCAGGTCCTCACTCCTATGTCTGCCAACATCGTTGCCTCCAGCACTGAGACAGATAATAGGATTGCTCCCATTATCTCTCATGATGTCGTCCAAACGGCTAACAGTATCCTCCATCCCAGCCCCAGGAAAGCAAACCCTCTGTCTCCTACTCCTATCATTCAAACAGAAGGCCCTATCCATGTACCTAACCTGGCTGTCCTCAACAACAACAATGTTTTTACCTTCCTTGGTGTCGTTCGTCGTGACGCTCCCAGAAGTCGGACTCACATTCATCGGGTAGCACGGAGAATGAGTTCGATGTTTCCACAACATTCTCTGGGTCTTCGTTGTTTCTACCTCTCCACCTGTCCTCTTGATCCTTAACTTTGTCCCATGCGTTCCAGCCACTGTCCAGGTTCCTTTCTTGGCTTGAGGATTATCAACAGGAGGATTACTACGAATCCTCTTGTTTTCCTCAGTCAGTCGCTGTATCTCAAGCTTAGCTACCCTCAGTTCTTCCTTCAGCTGCTGGAAGAGTAGCTCAAGAGAGGACATCTTCAGATTCACAGAGAGCACACAAGACACGTCTTCACTGAGTTAAGTCAGTTGTGTTCACATATTGGTTTCTGTTGCTAAGGTATGAATTTAGGTAGTTGAGGGAGTGCCCTCTTGTACCATAGTGTGATAATTTTATGTGTAACAGATCATGGTCAACTGTGTCAAAAGCTTTTCGTAAATTAATAAAGATTCCCAGTGGGATTTCTTTTTTCTCGAGAGCGGTGTATATTATTTCTAGCATGTGTATAATAGCATCATTTGTGTTTTTATTAGGCTTGAATCCAAACTGACAATGGTTGAGTACGTTGTGGGAGATGAGGTAGGAATAGATCTGTCTATGAATTAATTTTTCAAAGATTTTGGACAGAAGGGGTAGGTTAGATATCGGCCTATAGTTATTCAGGTCTGTTTGATCTCCTCCTTTATGTATGGGGGTAACCCAGGATAACCAAGAGTGTTAGTAACCCAGAATAACCCAGAGTGTTAGTAATCCAGGATAACTCAGTGTTAATAACCCTGAATAAGCCAACAAACACAGTCATCATAATGGCTTATTTCTGTTGGTGGTGTTTAATCTTACCCAGGATGCAACCTTACAAGAGTCAGCTAATAAGCAGGTACCTATTTACTGCTAGGTGACCAGGAGCAGCAGGTACCTATTTACTGCAAGGTGACCAGGGGCAGCAGGTACCTATTTACTGCTAGGTGACCAGGGGCAGTGTTATGGGGTATTATGGACTTGTTATGGGGGCTATGGAACCCAGCATGTATTGTTGTAATTAAATAACATATGAATGCCTAATTATATTGAATTAATCAGGAGTACTGCTTAGTTGAGTTAAAAGGCTTGGCCATCCTTAAACTTAAAAGCTGAATTACCTGATCTCTCAATATAATAGGTTATATAAATAATGCACATTTAATTAAGTATTAATATTAAGTTGCATGTCTCATTGTAATAACTTAAGATATGTTGAGGGATGCAAAGTGATTTGGATGTTTGAGGGGGAGGAGCTTAGAGATGCTGGCTTCCCACAATCCCTTCCTGGAGAACAATGGCGGCTGGAGTGAGCTTTGTTGTTGGTGCTATCTTATCTTGGGCTCAGGGCTGAATGAGAGCCCAAAAGGTAATAGGGAGGGTTGTAGTGATGTTACCATGACATTCTGTGATCTTCAGTGTATCAAGACACTGGAGGGTTAAGAAATGTTGAGAAAGAGAGAGTTGAAGGGGGCAGCTGAGCCATGTGCTTTGGGAAGGCTGATTATTGTTTAGGAGTGAGACCTGTATATTATATTATATACTTCTTAA
>WNWK01039386.1:0-17477 GCA_009830355.1 Cherax destructor
GCAACAGAAGAAAATACATCTAATGACTGCTGCTGCAGGACAGGTGATGTAAGGTGCATATGTCCTCAGAAAAGCTATAGCTACTGGCGACATATTTAAGCTACCATGTAATCTGCATCACGAATGTATTTGTGTAAGAGCAGACCACACGCCATGCTGGGCCATCGCCGTACTGTTTGTTGTTATTGTTAGGGGCCCCTGAGGTGGTGCCGTATTGTGTCCTGCAGCGGCTCTCCACAAGAGCGGTATCACTACACCTGCATTCAGCCTTAATATTATCGAAACTCTATTATGGTGACCAGATATATCCGGCGGCCTCCCTGCTACTCTTTCCATCCTTAATCCCATACATCACCAGGGATTGCGTTTATGCCTTGGTGCATTTCGTTCTTTCCCGGTTGAGAGCCTCTATGTAGAAGGGAACATTCCATCCTTGTCCAATTGTCGTGATGCACATTGCATTCGCTATTATGTTTGCTCTCATGACCTCCACAATCCTTCCATGTATAGGATTGTCACAGAT
Organism: Cherax destructor; assembly: GCA_009830355.1. Classification (NCBI taxonomy): domain Eukaryota; kingdom Metazoa; phylum Arthropoda; class Malacostraca; order Decapoda; family Parastacidae; genus Cherax; species Cherax destructor. Next base: position 524 of record WNWK01039386.1, read on the forward strand.
GTTAGTAGACGCTCGTTATTTGTTCATCGCCCCTGTTTATTTCGCCCCTTTTCTCTTCGTCTACATTCACTCTTGTCTTCCCTTCAGCTACCACCTTTATATGTTCATGTGACATCTTCCTTTTCCCTACCCCATTGGAAAGTTCTTGCTGTCCGTGTCTGTTCTATTCCTCTACCTAGCGCAAAAGCCCAACTACCTACGGCGGCTTCTCGCTCTTTTTTTCTAGACCACTTCTGTCCTCATTCCCATGCCATCGCAGTGTACACCGATGGTTCAAAGTCGTCTGACGGCGTCGGATTCGCAGCAGTGTTTCCGGACAGCATCGTACGAGGGCATCTATTACCCTCGGCTAGCATATTTACGGCTGAATTGTATGCCTTTCTTGTGGCACTTATCTGTATTGCATCTATGCCTGTGTCACCATTTGTGGTCGTTTCAGACTTCTTTAGTGATTTATAGGCTATCCGCAAAATTGATACACCTCACCCTCTAGTTATTTGTATCCAACTTTGGTTATGCCGTATCTCTAGCAAGCACAAAGATATTGTTTTTTGTTGGGTCCCTGGTCATGTTGACGTACAGGGCAATGAACAGGCAGACACTGCTGCGCGGTCAGCAGTACATAACCTTCCAGTTTCATATTGAGGTGTTCCATTCACGGACTATTTTGTGGTCATTGCTATCCACCTTCGCACCCGTTGGCAACAACGCTGGTCTGACCTGCTAAATAACAAACTTCATTCTATTAAACCGAGTATCAGTTTTTGCCCATCTTCTTGTCACCAATGTCGAGGTTGGGAGAGTACACTCTCACGTCTTCGCATCGGCCACACTCGTCTTACTCACGGGTATCTCATGGAGAGGCTCCCTGCCCCTCTCTGTGAGCATTGTCATTTTCCAGTATCTGTTCGCCATATTCTGTTGGACTGCCCACTCTATCAACGAGCACGCAGAATTTACCTCCAACGGCATCTTCGCTCTGCGGCCCTTTCTTTTATTTTCCCTTCTTAGGCTGATGGACTCTCCTTTAATCCTGACTCTCTCATTAACTTTTTGACAGCAACTGACTTACTGCACAAACTCTGAAAGTTATGCCTCTAGCACTCCCCTCCGTCCCTTCTACCTCAATCTCTTGCTACTCTCTCTCCCTGCACTACCCTACTAATCATCCCTCTCCCTCTTACAACCCATTCTCCCAGCATCCTGCAATAACCTGTAGCGCTGTATGACCCCTGTGGTTTAGCGCTTTTATTTGATTATAATAATAATCTAAACTTGATCCTATTCATAATCAGCGATTACGTTTGTGTCTAGGTGCTTTTGTTCCTATTCTGTCGAGAGCCCATATGAAGAGGCGAATGTTTCATATTTGAATGATCGGTGTGATGCCTATTGTCTCCAGATTTTTCTGCTCATGACCTTTATGATCCTTTTACATACAGGATGGTAATGGACATTATCAGATGTCTATTATTTATTTGCCTTCCTGTATACTCTGTCCCTTTTCCCTTTGTTTTCACTTGCTCTTGGCGTTTCGTCAATTGCCCCTTTATATTTTCATCAAACATCTAACTTTTCTCCCCACTTGGGAGGTTCCGACAGTTCGAGTCTGTTCTTCCCTATTGTCGTGAGTGAAAACTCCTTTTCCTTAACCACTTCTGGTCACGTTCTCATGCTGTTACAGTTTATAGTGATGGCTTTAAATCCTTTGATGGTGTTTTGTTTGCAGCAGTGTTCCCAGTATTGTGCGAGATCATTTATTAGACTCGGCTAGGATTTTCATAGCTGAACTATGCAGTTCTCATAGCCATTAGTATATGTATTGCATCCAGGCCTACCTCAACATTTGTGGTAGTTTGACTCCTTTAGTGCTTTGCAAGCTATCAAAAAATTTAATTCGCCTCTTTCCCTAGTTCTTTGTATACAACTTTGTGCCATATTTCTAGCAGAAAAAAAAGTTTTCTGCTGGGTCCCTTGTCATGTTGATATTTATGGAAATGAGCAGGCAAACTCTGCTGCACGGTCATTGGTACATGACCTTCACATTTCATATAGGGGTATTCCATTTTCAGACAATTTTGCTGTAATATCTAAACATCTTTGCACCCATCAGCAACAACGTCGGCCTGAGTTGATTTGTAACAAATCATGTTCCGTCAAGCTGTGTTTAAGATTCTGGTCATGGGTATCTCATGGAAAGGTGCCCAATTCCACTCTTAAGAACTGTCAGGTTCCAGTTTCAGTTTGCCATCTTCTATTGAACTGTCCTGTCGATCAGCAGGCATGCAGAATTGATCTCCGACGTCGTCACCGCGCTAACACCCTTACTTTATCTTGCATCCTTGCTGACGGCCCCACCTTTGACAAGACTCCCTCTTTGACTTTTTGACAGCAACAGATTTATTACACAAATTTTGATTATACTTCCTTTAGTGCCCCTCACCGCCCTTACTAACTCAACCTCTGTTATACTCTCCACCCTCACTCATCTCGGATCAAACATATACCTTTAGCACACCCTACGCTGCAGTGCTATATGACCCTTATGGGTTTAGTGCTTTTTTATTATTATAGACAATAGTTTACTATCTCAATAAATTCTGCCCACATCTTAGGCCTTTGTCATGGTTTATATAATTATGGAGGTTCCTTTTACGACCTTAGAATTTTTAGGAGTCTTGGCATTAATAATTAATGGGGTTTTGAAATGACGCTGGTTATTTTAATTTAATATGATTGCTTCTGTCACCATCCTAATTCAGTAATATTTTGAAGTGGATTCTTGAAAGAAAGTGCCTTGATGAAAATAAACTTTTGATCTAAGGCATTAGAATTCCTTACCTGAGATCAAATCTGATTGCCCCATTCTTTATATTCCAGACACCGTGACATTTTCGACTTAGCATTTTTCAATGTATAATGTATTGACTTTGCAGGTTTAGTGGTTCTGAGTATGTGAAGATTTTTTGAAGTAGTAACCCCAAAATACACTTTTGCTGTCGCTTTTTCAATCTGTCTTGCCAAAAGCATGCTGCTGAGAACACAATTTAGATTGCCCTCAACTGCAGCATTCCCACTTCATAGTGGAGGCTATGTACTTTCCACCTCCAGAACTCAATCTGGCTGACTAGTTTCCTTCAATGCCTTAATTATTTACTTGCACTTCAACAACACATCGAGACGATAAACTTCCATTCCTATCTAACATGCTCACAAACCTGTTGAATGTCCAAGCCCACAGCACTCGAAACCTTTAAACTTTCTTCCAATCTTTCCTGGGATGTTCCTACTACTCTCCACTCCATATTTATACACCCACCTAGTCATATTTTGCTCCTAAATGTCTCAACCATCTCAACATCTGTCTTTTACTCTGAATAATACTTTTGGTGACTCCACACCCCTTTAATTTCCAAGCTTTGAATTTTCTGCATAATATTTACACCGTAATGCCCCCACACACATCTTCACTGCCTCTACCCTCCAAGCTACATCATTTAAAGCCTTTGTCTCACCCCTACATGTGTTGGTATCACTATACGTACTTTGATACAAGGCCCTTTTTTGCCTTAGTCTACACAGATGCCTCATTACACTTTTCCCCTTTCTCAGTTCTGTGGTTCACATCTTTCATTTACCCATCTGTCTAAAAGTCCATTCCCAAATAGTATCCGAACACATTTACTTCATACTCCCTCCAGTTAGATATTAAATCTTTAATTGGTTAGATTTTTTTTTTAATTTCATCACCCTGCTCTTTCCTGTTCACTTTTAATATCCTTTTACATTCACTCCATCAACCATTGCAACCTTTTTCAGAGTCTCGTAAAAGAACTGTGTCATTGGTTGTTAGGTAAAAGACACAACGAATGTGCTCTTGTGTTCTTTTACCTAACATATTGTCGGTGATTCTTCCAACATTATTACAGTGTCATTGGTTGAAAAGCAACTGTGACAACTCTCATTTTGTGTGAAATTAGTTTTAATCCAACACCCCTTTCAAGGGAGGTTCTTTGATGCTGGTGAGGGGCTCTTGATCTAAGGAAATGGGCTTGTGCTTCCCTTGGAACAGAGGTTAGGTAAGGTTTGTCAGGAAACATGAGAGGTGTTTCCTGACGAGGGTCTTAGTCATATGATGACCCGCAGCTGGAGCTTTTTGGACAAACCTGAATACATCCCATTCCTCCAGGTGCCATAACCCCTATGGGTTTAACCCCCTCCCCCATGAATGTAATAATTCCCAACATTCTAGCATTTCCTTCTTTTACAACCCCTATCAATATAGTAAACGACAATATTTCAGATAGTTTAAAGATTTTCTGGATAATTAATAATAATAATAATAATAATAATAATAATAATAATAATAATAATAATACTTTATTGTGACATGGTACAATGATACATGGTAGACAAGATATATTTCTTAATGAGATGTACATGCCAAAAGCCCCTAATATGCTGTGCATTGCGGGCATTCTTAAGACTACTTTATTCTAGACTACATGGTAAAAAGTTATGGTTGACAATTTATAAAATAAGTATAATTGCGTATCTAAGTTATAAAGTTTGAATATAAGTTGAACATATCAATTAATTGCAGCAATGCAACTAATTGAATGAGATAACAATTTAAAACAATTAGTTGCATTGCAGTTACAGTTTACGTGGTCATTATAATGTAAATGTTAGGTAATAGTTAGCTTAGTATGTATTATTCATAACAGGTTTTTACATTTAAGTGATTAGTCAGGTTTTTACATTAAGTGATTATTCTACTTTGTTGAGAATGTTTGATATTGAGCATTTAGCTTTGGGTGAGAAGGTGATTTTTTAGCATCGTTTTGAATTGGGGTACAGGCAGGGTTTCTTTGGCAATGACAGGTAATGAATTCCAAATTTTCATGCCTTTTATATGCATTGAGTTTTTACATAGTGTTAGATGGACACGGGAACATCGAGGAGTGATCTGTGTCTAGTGTTATGGTCATGTGTCCTGTTAAAATTGGTAAGGAGAAGTTTGAGTGGTGGGTTAATATTTGCATAGAGTGTTCTATGTATGTAATAGGCACAGTAAAAAGTATGGATGTCTTGTATGGTGAGTAAGTTTAGGTTTTTGAATATTGGTGGAGTATGTTGTCTGGAGTGTGAATTTGTTATCATTCTAACTGCTGCCTTTTGTTGTGTTATTAGTGGTCTGAGATGAGTTATTGATGTAGAGCCCCATGCGCAGATTCCATAGGTGAGGTATGGGTAAAGGAGTGAGTGATATAGGGTAAGGAGAGCTGGTTGTGGAACATAGTACCGTATCTTGGATAGTATTCCCACGGTCTTTGAGACTTTCTTGGAAATTTGTTGTATATGTGTCTGAAATTTGAGGCCACTGTCAAGATGGATTCCTAAGAATTTTCCCTCTGTGAGTTTTGTGATAGGGGACCCGTTTATCATTATGTTAAGTGGTGCGTTTGTAGCTCTGTTCCCAAACTGGATAAAATAGGTTTTATCAATATTGAGAGTAAGTTTGTTGGTCATCATCCAGGTAGATATTTTCTGCAATTCAGTATTTGCAGTGTTGGCTAGTATGTCTGGGGTAGGGTGCGAGATAACGTATGTAGTGTCATCTGCAAAAAGTATGGGTTTGAGTAGTTGAGATGCATTTGGTAGGTCGTTAATGTAAATGAGAAAGAGTAGTGTGCCAAGAACACTTCCTGTGGGACACCTACGGTAATAGTTTGCGCGGTGGAGCTAGCTCCATTTGTGTACACATATTGGTTTCTGTTGCTAGGTATGATTTTAGGTAGTTGAGGGAGTGTCCTCTTATACCATAGTGTGATAATTTTAGGTGTAACAGATCATGGTCAACTGTATCACAAGCTTTACGTAAATCAATGAAGATTCCCACTGGGATTTCTTTTTCAAGGGCGGTGTAAATTATTTCTAACATGTGTATAATGGCATCATTTGTATTTTTATTAGGCCTGAATCCAAATTGACAGTGGTTGAGTACGCTGTTGGAGGTGAGGTAGGAATATATTTGTCTATGAATTAATTTTTCAAAGATTTTGGAGAGAAGGGGTAAGTTAGATATCGGCCTGTAGTTATTAGGTCTGTTTGATCTCCTCCTTATGTATTGGGGTGACCCTCGCTATTTTGAGTATTGATGGGAAGGTAGAGGATTCAATGGATTTGTTAAAAAGTGTTGCAATAATTGGTGAGAGAACTTGAGAGGCTTTTTTGTATATAAATGGTGGTAAGTTATTTAGGTCACCTGCTTTGTTTTTTAATGTATTGATTATAAGTGAAACTTATATTGGGTTGGTTGGGGCTAGGAATAGTGTGCTCGGATAGGTGCCAGTGAGATAGTCGTTAGGTGGAGTATTTGAACTTGGGATTTTGCTTGCCAGCTTTTTACCTATGGTGGAGAAGAAATCATTGAGTTTGTTTGCTGTTTCAATAGGTGGGAGTAGGGGTTCATCTGGTTTTGTTAGCTTGATTGTTCTGTTTGTGGATATCTTTTTAGTTCCTAGAATTTCAGATAGGGTTTTCCAGGTCTTTTTTATATCACCTTTTAAGTAATGTATATTTAAATTGCTGATTTGTCAATTTCTACAAATTGTTGAATTAATAAGGAGAGGAGGTGTTAAACCCATAGGGTCATTCAGAGCCTAGGAAATGGAAGGAATGAGGCTTGATTAAAGGAAGATCAGGCCCATTTCCTTGAATCGAGCTCCTCTCACTGGTATCAAGAAAGTTTCTTTATGAAAGTAGCAGTAGATGTCTTGCTCCTTGAAGGAGGGTCCTTGATGCTGGTGGTAGGGCTCCTGATCCAAGGAATTGAATCTATCCCTTTTTTTTGGATCAAACCCAATTACCTCCCATTTCCCAGATGCTGTTTAAGAGACTTTGATCCAGGGCAGTGGGTCTATCTTTCCTCTTTCCTGGATTAAATTCACTCGCTTCCCATTGCCCCATGTGCTGTATGACCCGCATCAGGTTCAGTGCTCACCCCTTGAGTGTAATAATTTGTGATTTTTGCATTCCTTTAATAATAATATCTTTAATTCTACAAGTACATACACGTAAGGTATACAGACCTACCTGACGTCAGTGACATACTACTATATAGAAAGCCGCTTGTTATGCTGAGCATTTCCCAGGATGCGACCCGCACCAGTTGACTAACACCCAGGTACCCATTTTACTGATGGGTGAACATAGACAACCGGTGTAAGGAAACACGCCCAATGTTTCTACCCTCGCCGGGAATCGAACCCGGACCCTTCCCGTGTGAATCGAGAGGTTTATCCACCAAATGGCGGGGCCACCCTTGCTAGTCTCACATCAAGCACATTACCCTTCAGCGCTGCATGACCCTTGTGGGTTTAGCGCTTGGTTTTAATTATAATAATATTAAGCACATCAGCACAATATCTTCCCAAGACATGATTTTCTCAAGTTGGTTAACACTATTCCTCACCCTAGGCCTAGGTAAACAACCTCTCCCACTTGCAGCCCTGCCCATGCAATACTTTACCTGGGAACCCCCCAACAAGAACATCAAGAGGGGGGGGGGATAATGGTGTTGATAATTATTACTAAACAAAAGGCAGTAGGTTTGCGTGATACGACGTTCATTAACGAAAAAAAAGAAACATTCGAGGGATTAATAAACTAACAAAAAAACAAATAATGCATCAGCATTGTAAAGATTTCTGAAGGGATGTCTTTCAAGGGTTGGTGAAAGACTTGATCCAAGAAGTTAGATCAACCTTTCCCTTGGATTCAACATGCTGGCTTCCCATTCCCTAGGCGCCGTGTTATTTATTATTATAATCAAGGGGGGAAGCGCTAAACCCGTAGGATTATACAGCGCCTGTGGGGGAGGGGATGTGGAAGGTATTCAGGCTTAATTCAGGGAACTGGAGCACAGATCCAATTCCCTAGATCAAGAGCCCCTCACCAGCATCAAGGACCCTCCCTCGAGGGGAGGTGCAGCATCACACCTGCATTCGGGTTTTAGTGGCTTTTGTGGAAATAAGTTGCTGCATAACCCTTGTGGGTTTAGCGCTTAGTTATGATTATAATAATAATAATAATATGGAAATAACTATGACCTCTTTTAGATTTAGTGTTTTTCCATGAATATAATAACGAGATAATTCAATAATACATAATTGTTCCAGTAATAAAACCTGTAATGAAAAAGACATCGACGCTTCAGCTCATATTGCAACAATGCCCCGGTGGCCTGGTGGCTAGAGCTCTTGCTTCACACACGGAGGGCCCGAGTTCGATTCCCGGCGGGGTGGAAAAATTTCGACGTGTTTCCTTACAAACCTGTTGTCATGTTCACCTAGCAGCAAATAGGTACCTGGGTGTTAGTCGACTAGTGTGGGTCGCATCCTGGGGGCAAAATTGACCTAATTTGCGGGAAATGCTCTGCATAACAAGCGGCTTTCTATATAGTAGTATGTCATTGATGTCAGCTAGGCCTGTATATCTTGTACATGTACTTTTAGAAATAAATATTATTATTATTATTATCATAACTAAGGGCTAAACGGTAGGTAGGGTAGTTCCATACATCAGGTATGAGGTGCTACCTAGGATAATAATAATATCTTTATTTACTACAAGTACATGTAGAAGGTATACAGTCCTAGCTGACATCAGTAACATACTACTACATAGAAAGTCCCTTGTTATGCTGAGCATTTCGGGCAAATTAGGTCAGTGTCCCAGGATGCAGCCCACCCAGTCGACTAACACCCAGGTACCCAATTTACTGATGGGGAACATAGACAACAGATGGAAAGAAACACGCCCAATGTTTCTACCCTTGCTGGGAATCGAACCCAGGCCCCGCCGTGTGAAGCGAGAGACCTACTGAAGTGCTTTGTTCTTATGTTATAAGAGGTCCCAATACCACGTTAGATAAGATAAGAGTTCTTCGGAGTTTTATCCAGGTGAGTTAGCCACCCAGGATAACTCAGGAAAGTTAGTACGTCATCAGGGACTGTCTGATTACAGTGACTCCAGGATGTGGGACTGATTTCTTCATTCTCCTTCTGGTCTTCACTATTCTTCCTTGTATTGGACTGATGAAGCCGTTGTGGCAAAACGTGTCCACAATAAAGACACCCAAGTGTTGCACATGTGTCTAATTTATCAACGTCTCATCGAGCCTGATCATCGAACCCGAGTCTCTCTGGTTGTGATCTCAGCGTTCTACCCTTGACCCTGGGGGACCCTGGTTCAATCCTACCATGACGTCTTGTTTACACATTGTTACGTTCTCATTAGTGAGGAATCTCAGTGCGGTCGATTTAAGATGTGGGGTGCCCACCTCTGCTGCTCCTTCCTCACTACGCTATATTTTTTTTAGGCTGATAGTTTTATCATGTATGTATACAAAAACGTGTGTGTACTCACCTATTTATGGTTGCAGGGGTCGATTCACAGTTCCTGGATGTGTGTGTGCGCTCACCTATTTGTTGTTGCAGGGGTCAAGTCACAGCTCCTGGCCCCCACCTCTTCACTGGTCGCTAGTAGGTCCACTCTCTCCCTGCTCCATGAGCTTAACTGTATGAGAGAGAGAGAGAGAGAGAGAGAGAGAGAGAGAGAGAGAGAGAGTGCTTAAAACACCACAGGGAGTTCAAACATTTCACTCGTTCGTGGATCTCTGCCAACTCCTTGGCCCTTTGTCTGTGAACTGTGGAGGTAACACATATACCTACGGTACATACATACATATATAAATGCATTCATACATACTAATTCTGTGTGTCATGACAACATGGAATCTTGGTACAGAAGACACGTTCACAACAATTTACTATCGCTGACCCACCTCTAGGGCATAACCTACTTCCACTGGGAAATCCCACCTACCACTAACAATGCCTTCATCTCAACTGACTACGGCATATAAGCCCACTTCTTGCCAGTGCTTCAGATTCATCAATACTGCGGTACTGACCACCTGCTCCTAGGCTGAGGGCCTCATTAATTCGTCTTCTACCTCTTCAGTCTTCTGTATTGTATTGATAAAGCCACTGGTTGGTGACACCTTATAATATATATATATATATATATATATATATATATATATATATATATATATATATATATATATATATATATAAATATATATATATATATATATATATATATATATATATATATATATATATATATATATATATATATATATATATATATATATATATACGTATATAAGTACACAGTGCTTTATCCACAACTCCAGACTTCCAATAAGTATGGGCGCCTAGCGAAGCTATATGGTGTTCCACATACCCCTGAGCACCAGGCTTGTACAAAGTTGTTTCGTCAAATCCTGCCACCCACGTATAGTAAACAACGAAAGAGATTTTGAAATGCTTTTAACAATTCGCAAACAGGCGAAATTATTTACAAACATTATCTCTCAGTCCACAGAGAAGCTGCCTTGAAAAATAGTAATACAAACAAACGGACTTTATTTCTATACCTGGAGAGGGTATCGGGGGTCAACGCCCCCGCGGTGGCTCAGGGCTTGATCAACAAGGCTGTTGATACTGGCTGCATGCTAGCCGATGTATGAACCACAGCCCAGCTGGTCAGGTACTGACTTTAGGTGTCTGTCCAGTGCCTTCTTGAAGACAGCCAAGGGTCTATTGGTAATCCCCCCTTATGTATACTGGGAGGCAGTTGAACAGTCTTGGGCCCCTGGCACTTATTGTGTTGTCTCTTAGCATGCTCGTGGCGCCCTTGCTTTTCATTGGGGGATGTTGCATCTCCTGCCGAGTCTTTTGCTTTCGCAGGGAGTGATTTTCGCGTGCAGATTTGGGACTAGTCCCTCCAGGATTTTTCCAAGTGTATATTATTCTGTACCTTTCTCGCCTGCGTTCCAGGGAGTAAAGTGTAGTACAGTATATTATACAATTAGGGTGACTAACATATATAACTACTTTATAAAAAGCCCTCTGTTATGCAAAGCATTTCAGACAGCTACGTCTATTACTATTACTACCACTACTACTACTACTACCACTACTACTACTACTAATAATAATAACTGCAATAACAAAAATAACATAAATAATAGCAGCAACAAAAATAATAGCAACAACAAAAATAATAATAACAGCAACAACAACAGAAGCAACAGTAACAAGGACATAGCAGCAACAATAGAAACAACAGCAACAAGGAAAAAATAACAAGCAGCAGCATCAAGGACAAAGCAACAACAGAAGTAACAGCAACAAGGACAAAGCAACAACAGAAGTAACAGCAACAAGGACAGAGGAACAACAGAAGTAACAACAACAAGGACAAAGCAACAACAGAAGTAACATCAACAAGGACAAAGCAACAACAGAAGTAACAGCAACAAGGACAAAGCAACAACAGAAGTAACAGCAACAAGGACAGAGGAACAACAGAAGTAACAGCAACAAGGACAAAGCAACAACAGAAGTAACATCAACAAGGACAAAGCAACAACAGAAGTAACAGCAACAAGGACAAAGCAACAACAGAAGTAACATCAACAAGGACAAAGCAACAACAGAAGTAACAGCAACAAGGACAAAGCAACAACAGAAGTAACATCAACAAGGACAAAGCAACAACAGAAGTAACAGCAACAAGGACAGAGGAACAACAGAAGTAACAGCAACAAGGACAAAGCAACAACAGAAGTAACATCAACAAGGACAAAGCAACAACAGAAGTAACAGCAACAAGGACAGAGGAACAACAGAAGTAACAGCAACAAGGACAAAAGAACAACAAGAACAACAGAAGCAGCAACAAGGAAAATGCGATAACAGAAGCAACAGCAACAAGGACAAAACAACAACAATAGAAGCTACCACAGTAAGGAAAAAGCAACAACGACAACATAAGCTACAGGAACAAGGACAAAGCAACAACAACAGTTTCAGGAAGAAAACAACAGCAGTAAAACAGCAATAAAAGCAACAATTAGACAGTAACAGTTTACCAGAACAAAAACAACAAGACCAAACAACGATGAAACAACAACAAATAAGAACATTATAAACAAGAGCGCCTGTACGAAAATTAAAACCTTGGGAAACTAATTTATTTGTAGGAATTTTGCATTATGATGATGATGATGGTGATTTATTATTATTTTGTTATTATTATTATTGTTGTTGTTATTGTTATTATTATTCCTGTTGCTATTTTATTATTATTATTATTGTTGTTATTGTTATTATTATTGCTGTTGTTATTTTATTGTTATTATTATTATTGTTATTATTATTATTATTATTATTATTATTATTATTATTATTATTATTATTATTATTGTTATTGTCATTATTATTGTTGTTGTTATTTTATTGTTATTATTATTATTGTTATTGTTATTGTTATTATTATTAGCCAAAAATGGTTAAAAGAAACATTTAGTGAAATTAATGGGATAAATATTGATAACAGGGGGAAATTAAGTTTGGAAGAAGCTGATGGTATGGAAGAGCAGGAGAATGAGGGAGGAAAAGAGAAGAAGAGAAAAGAGAGGGAGGCGGAGAAGAGATAAGGAGGAAGAGAGGAGAGGAAAAAATAAAAGAGAGGAGGAAGCGAAGAGATGAGAGAATTACTAAGGGGAGATAGCGGGAAGAGAGAAGATGAGTTAGAGAAGAATGAAGGAGAATGTGATGAGAGAAGGAGGATTATTATCCTGGAAGAAGAGAGGAGAGGAGGAAGAGAAGAGAGGAGGGGGGGGGGAGAAGATGGATGATGGAGGAGGGAGAAAGGGGAGTAGGGGCCGGATGAAAGGAACGTCTAGAGGAATTAGGGGAAAAATGAGGAGGTAGAGTAGGAGGTGGAGTAGGAGGAGGAGGTGGAGTAGGAGGTGGAGGTGGAGGTGGAGTATGAGGAGGATTAGTAAGAGGAGGCCGAGTAGAAGGAGAAGTAGTAATAGGAGTAGTAGGAAGAGGAGGAGGAGGAGGAGTAGGAGGATGAGGAGAAGGAGAAGGAGGAGGAGGAGGAGGAGGAGGAGGAGGAGGAGTAGGAGGATGAGGAGAAGGAGAAGGAGGAGGAGGAGGAGGAGGAGGAGGAGGTAGGAGGAGGATAAGGAGGAGTATTAGGAAGAAAAGTAGGAAGAGTAGGAGTAGGAAGAGGAGGTGAAGGAGGAGGAGGAGGAGAGGGAGTAGGATGAGGAGGAGGAGAAGGAAGAGAGGGAGTAGGAGGTGGAGGAGAAGGAAGAGGAGGGGGTGGTGGAGTAGGAGGAGGAGGGGGAGGTGAAGGGAAGATTGTAAAGGTGGTGCCCCTCTGCCGCTAGTGAGCAACAAACATGGCGGGGGTGGAGTGCGACACTTGCTGACGGCTCTGCCCTCCTTCTCGCGCCCACCCACCCCCTTAACCCCTTATCACGCCCACCATTATGTGACCCTAGAGCAAGATGGTACAGGTGAGCCAGGGGAGGACCAGGGTACTTCACTGCTTCACAAGTCACGCCATGACATGCCGAGGCAGGAGCACCAGCAGTGTTTTTGTAACTGCATTCAGCCATGTTCCTGCAAAAATGCGTATTTCACTGCAATTTGCGTTAGTGGTTAGCGTAGTGCGTATCTCCGCGAGGTGCTACAGTGAAGTTGCAACGATCTTGGTCACAGGAGGGAAGGACACCCAGTAATGACGTCTTGTGTGTGACGGGAAAATGAATGAATTTCACTCGATTTGAATATGAAAGTGATAATCTACCCTTTTTCATAACTCGCAGTTTACACAAAATTTCTCGTGCCAATTGACGGTGGAGTAAACCAAAGGCCAATTAAGGTGAAATTGTTATGAGTGTGCCAAGAATAAAGGAGTAATGAGTTGACCTTGATAGGTTTCACTTCAGCTGGGAATCAACTAATGACAGGTTTTCAAATGACAGTAGGCCTATCTTAGCCTACTGGGGACAATCAGTGTCCAAGTATAAAGAAAACAATATTTGTGTATGGATTAAAAAAAAAAGTATTGACATCTCTTACCAAATTGTTTTTCAAGTTAATTTGCATTTCCAGTATTTTTTTTTTATATTTTTCTCTTGTAATTTGTATTGGAACTACAAGAATTATTCCCCAGGTTAATCAGCATTCAAAGGAGGGGAATGAATCTTGATCCAGGGAAGTGGAGGTACTCTTCATTTCCTCTGATCAGATATGATTGCCACCTGTTTTCAGTGACCCTGTGACCCCTATGAGTAGTACTTCACCATAAATATAATAATCAGGATAATCTGGAAAAAGCTGTGATACATTTAATTTTTTATTTATATCTATACCAACAGCAATAAGTCAGTGTAAAGTTTTGGATTATCCTAGGCAATTTATTGTATAATCCTATGGGTTTAGCGCTCCCCCCATGATTATAATTACAACCTAGGCAATTTAGACATGTAAGTGTGTGTGTGTATGTATGTATGCAACTGTGTTTATGTGCATGTATGTGTGCAGGTATGTTTGTGTACATAAGTAAGTAAGTTTATTCAGGTATACACAAATACAGTTACATAGATTATCATACATAGCAGCATATGTGTAGAGAACCCAGGATAACCCAAAAAAGTCAAAATGACTTATTTCCATTGGGTATGTTTGTATACTCGTATATGTATGTATGTATGTATGTATGTCGTGCTGAGTAGGTAAAACTTCCGATTTTGGCTTAAACAGCAATGCTCTTCTTGCTGAATAAGGCAAGCAAAAATTTGTGCAAGCAATAATTTCACAAATATCTTTCTGAACTTAACGAAAAAATATATTTCATTGTGTTTGTTTATTATTAAATTATTGTAAACTTACCTAAAATATATTTAGTTGGATTAGGCAAAATTAAATTGTGCTTGTTATAATAAGGTTAGGCAAGTTTTCTAAGGTTGTTTTAGTACAAAATTATTAATTTTTACATTAACGTATATGAAAAAATATATCTTTAAACGCATAAGAGAAAATTTTAGAAAGGACTTAATTTTAAATGAGTTCTTGCTGATTGACCATACATATATGCATAAATACACACAAACAGAAACACATACACAAACATTCATACGCACACCCATACAACCACAAATAGGTGAACGCACAAACTTACACACATACATACATACACACACATACCTGCACACACTTGCACACAGACAAGAACACACACACACCCCGCCAAATGCAAAGTCATGAAGATCGGGGAAGGGCAAAGAAGACCGCAGACAGAGTATAGTCTAGGTGGCCAAAGACTGCAAACCTCGCTCAAGGAGAAAGATCTTGGGGTGAGTATAGCACCGAGCACGTCTCCGGAAGCACACATCAACCAGATAACTGCTGCAGCATATGGGTGCCTGGCAAACCTGAGAATAGTGTTCCGATACCTTAGTAAGGAATCGTTCAAGACACTGTACACTGTGTATGTCAGGCCCATACTAGAGTATGCAGCACCAGTTTGGATCCCACACCTGGTCAAGCACGTCAAGAAATTAGAGAAAGTGCAAAGTTTTGCGCCAAGGTTAGTTCCAGAGCTAAGGGAAATGTCCTACAAAAAAAGGTTAAGGGAAATCGGCCTGACAAGACTGGAGGACAGGAGGGTTAGGGAAGACATGATAACGACATACAAAATATTGCGTGGAATAGACAAGGTGGATAGAGACAGGATGTTCCAGAGAGGGGACACAGAAAGAAGGGGTCACAATTGGAAGTTGAAGACTCAGATGAGTCAAAGGGATGTTAGGAAGTATTTCTTCAGCCATAAAGAAGTCAGGAAGTGGAATAGTCTAGCAAGTGATGTAGTGGAAGCAGGAACCATACATAGCTTTAAGACGAGGTATGATAAAGCTCATGGACCAGGGAGAGAGAGGACCTAGTAGCGGTCAGTGAAGAGGCGGGGCCAGGAGCTAAGTCTAGACCCCTGCAACCACAATTAGGTGAGTACAATTAGGTATACATACCTACACAACAACATACACAACAATAAGGCGAGTACAATTAGGTATACGTACACACATACCTACATACCTGTACACCTACATACCTGTACACCTACATACCTATACACCTACATACCTGTACACCTACATACCTGTACACCTACATACCTGTAAACCTACATACCTGTACACCTACATACCTGTACACCTACATACCTGTACACCTACATACCTGTACACCTACATACCTGTACACCTACATACCTGTACACCTACATACCTGTACACCTACATACCTGTACACCTACATACCTGTACACCTACATACCTGTACACCTACATACCTGTACACCTACATACCTGTACCTCTTTAAGGGGGGCTCCTTGTCGTGGTAAAGAGGCTATCGGTCTGAGGAATTGGACCTCTTGGTCTTCTTCCTCAGACCGAACCTAATTACCCCCCAATCCCCCCTTCCCTTTCCCATCTTCCCCATCCTCCCTTTTCCCTTTCCTCCTCCTCCTCATCCCTTCCTTATTTCCTTCCCATTTTTCTCCTGGGAGCTTCCCTCCACAGGCATTCTAGTTCTTAGGTAGGGGGAAGGGTTCCGTGGTCTTCCCCTTTCCGTTGAGGTTCTTGGCGGTGGTGTAGTTTGCCGTGGAATCTGGATCGCCTGGGGATGCCCCTCCCTCTCCGGTCTCCCGGGGGTGGCTTTGGGTATCTTTCAGGCGACGGGTGTATCTCTGAAGGCCACCTTTCGGATTCCAGGGGTGGTGACCAAAGGAGGTATGCTTTGTGGCGGATATCCGGCCGCCCTCTCTTTTGTCCGCCGAGGAAGCTCGGTGGATGGGAGGTTGCTATCCCGGATCGCTGGTTTACTGGCGTGAAGGGTAGGGTATGGCACGGGTTCCATGCAGCATCTGCCCTACTTGCGGTGTTGAGGTCCTCTTGGGCGCGGAGGGTGATTTACGCCCCTTCCATTCCTCCTAGGAGCTATTCCTCCATGTTCC
>WNWK01039387.1:0-17477 GCA_009830355.1 Cherax destructor
TTCATCTATACCCTATTTCCAAACCAATATTTTCCTATATCCTTTCTAAATCTAAACTTATCCAATTTGAATCCAATTTTGCGGGTTCTCTCTTGGAGAGATATCCTCAAGACCTTATTTATATCCCCCTTATTAATACCCATCTTCCACTTATATACCTCGATTATGTCTCCCCTCATTCTTCGTCTTACAAGTGAATGTAATTTAAGGGTCTTCAATCTTTCTTCATACGGAAGATTTCTAATGCTATAAATTAACTTTGTCATTCGTCGCTGAATGTTTTCTAACGAATTTATATCTATTCTGTAAAATGGAGACCAGAACTGAGCTGCATAATCTAGGTGAGGCCTTATAAATGATGTATAAAGCTGTAATATAACCGCTGGACTTCTGTTGCTTACACTTCTTGATATAAATCCCAGTAATCTATTTGCTTTATTTCTTACGCTTAGGCATTGCTGACTTGGTTTGAGGTTGCTGCTTACCATAACCCCCAGATCCTTTTCGCATTCTGTACGGCTGAGTTCAACATTATTAAGCTGGTAGGTGCTAGGGTTATGAACATTCCCGAGCTTTAGAACTTTGCATTTATCTACATTGAACTGCATCTGCCATTTTTCTGACCAGGAATTGAGTTTGTCTAAATCCTCCTGAAGTTCCGTGACATCTACGTCTGAATCGATTATCCTACCTATCTTCGTGTCATCAGCGAATTTGCTCATATCACTAGTAATTCCCTCGTCAAGGTCATTTATATATATTATAAACAACAACGGGCCCAAAACCGATCCCTGTGGAACGCCACTTGTTACAGATCCCCACTCAGATTTAACCCCATTAATGCACACCCTCTGCTTCCTATTGGTGAGCCATGACTCGATCCATGAAAACACTTTTCCTCCAATGCCGTGAGCAGCCACTTTCTTTAACAGTCTCTGATGTGGTACTCTATCAAAAGCCTTACTAAAATCCAAATAAACATTATCGAATTCTTTATCATGATCAACTGCCTCAAAAGCCTTACTGAAAAAAGTTAATAAATTAGTTAGGCAGGAACGGCCCCTGGTGAATCCATGTTGAGTATCATAAGAACATAAGAACATAAGAAAGGAGGAACACTGCAGCAGGCCTGTTGGCCCATACTAGGCATGTCCTTCATAATCCATCCCACTAACAGAATAATTGCCCAACCTAATTTTCAATTCTACCCAAGAAATAAGCTTTGAAGATTCTATTAACTCAAGTGCGAGTCCCACTCAAATCCAACCCCTCTCACTCATGAATTTATCCAACCTAAATTTGAAACTACCCAAGGTCCTAGCTTCAATGACCCTACTAGGCAGACTGTTCCACTCATCAACTACCCTATTTCCAAACCAATATTTTCCTATATCCTTTCTAAATCTAAACTTATCCAATTTGAATCCATTATTGCGGGTTCTCTCTTGGAGAGATATCCTCAAGACCTTATTTATATCCCCCTTATTAATACCCATCTTCCACTTATATACCTCGATCATGTCTCCCCTCATTCTACGTCTTACAAGTGAATGTAATTTAAGGGTCTTCAATCTTTCTTCATACGGAAGATTTCTAATGCTATGAATTAACTTTGTCATTCGTCGCTGAATGTTTTCTAACGAATTTATATCCATTCTGTAAAATGGAGACCAGAACTGAGCTGCATAATCTAGGTGAGGCCTTACTAATGATGTATAAAGCTGTAATATAACCACTGGACTTCTGTTGCTAACACTTCTTGATATAAATCCCAGTAATCTATTTGCCTTATTATGTACGCTTAGGCATTGCTGTCTTGGTTTAAGGTTGCTGCTCATTACCAGAATCAACTTGTGAACCTGCATTCTTCTGTTATCCGGAAAGACGAGAGTGACAACGGAGAAAAGCCCAGAGAATGCGAGAGAAGAAATACGCTTACTGTTTGTAGTCAGGCTATAATGTTAGAGTCGTTCTTGTGACTGTTTCAAATCTAGAGATTTCTCGTCAACGCCTGATGCAAAAAGTGAATGCTGAGATAATTAAATCGTTAATTTTTACACTCAGTCTTGTTTCGATGTTGCCCAGGTATCTCAATAATCCATTTGATAACGATTTCTCACCGCTCAAGAGGAGACTTGTGACAAGCAGTCATCCTATGTAACAAGCATTCACTGGGAAATCTGGAGTTTTGAAAGAGCCACCAGAGCGACACTGGCAGTGTAGCCTGACAACAAACGGGGAGCGAATTTCTTCTCCCATGTCCTTTTGCCTTGTCTCTGATGTCACTCTCTTCTTTCCGGACAACAGAAGAATGCAGTTTCACAAGTTGATTCTGGCAATGAGTTCTCCGGTTTTCGTGGCAATGATATACGGCCTAATGGCTAATAAGTAAGTCTCTTGTTAAATTTGCGTGGGACTTGCACGTGTGTTTATATATTTATCAACGCTTATTGCTTTGGTAGCACTGAAAGTGGTTTTAGCAAATATCCTGTTAGTGGGTTGGATTCGTGAAGAACCTGCCCAATATTGGCTAGCAGGCCTACTGCAGATTTCCTCATTTCTTATGTTTTTATTTTCTCTTTAATATTTGTCCGTTTTTTCGCTCACCTTCTCAACAGTTCGCTTTAATACCCCATTAATTGATCAGACTTTTACCACACTGCATAATCTCTTATGCAGTGTTGTAATGTTTTACCATAAGAATGAAACCCAGCAGAAGGAATCTATATACGGCCTAATGGCTAATAAGTAAGTCTCTTGTTAAATTTGTGTGGGACTTGCACGTTAGTAGAGTATTAACGTCGGTTGTGGTACCTTATGATAATCGCGCAATTATGCCAATTATCTCACACCTGTGGAATGGTGGTCAGTGACGCTCACGCAAGGCAAACAAACCATACTATGGGTGGGGTTCGAACCCGCGGTCAGAGTCTCAAAACTCTAGACCGGTCTAGAGTTTTGAGACTCTCTGACCGCGGGTTCGAACCCCACCCGTGGTATGGTTTGGTTTTTCTTTGTTGTGCCCCACGTTAATTAGCGTACATGGAAAATGTGTCTATTGCGCCATGTTATGGGAGTTCATCTCTCGAAAGAGAGAAATCTGGAGTTGGGTTGGATTTGAGTGGGATTCGCGCATGAGTGGGTAGAATTGTCAAAGCTTATTTCTTGGGTAGCATTGAAAATTGGGTTGAGCAAATATTCTGTTAGTGGGACGGATTGTGAAGGACCTGCCTAGTATGGGCCAACAGGCCTGCTGCAGTGTTCCTCCTTTCTTATGTTCTTATGTAGTTACCAGTGGCGGTCACGTAAGTCACAAGTGTTAATTTAATTGATTTTTCTTTGTTGTGCCGCACGTGGTCCCTTCTATTGCGTCATGTTATATGGAAGGCCATTGCTCTGAAAGAGAGAGAAGGGGGATATCCATTCGCCCATGAGTGTTTTTGTTAATTGAGTCTATCGCGAAGGTAGGGGAGAGAGAGAGACATGAAGAAATTAGCGTACAATAGTGAATTAGCATACGTGGTGGGTCTTCATCTATTACTGACTTGCTATAATTATCGTGGGAAGCCACTGTCATGGAAAGAGGGGATGAAGGTATTCTCATTTCGGCAACTTCTGTCTAGACTACAAGTGTTTCTTTAATTGGTTCTTTTTGTCGCTACACGACAGGGAGCGTCATGGTATAATTATCGTGGGAAGGGAGGCCTAGTTTGAAGGAGTATGGACTCACACCCGTCCACGTGTTGTCTGGAGGTCATTCAGAGGTCAGACCAAGGCAGGGAAGCCCCATCCACGTGCATGTGTGTGTGTGAGTAAAGTCCCGATAGCAGAAGTTGCACTTCTTCTGTTTGCTAAAGTGAAGAACGTGCTCCCAGGTCATATGAAGAGGATAACAGGGCGTGTTCATCTTTATCCAATCCCATAATGACGAAAGTCTACCATACATGTGATCGATACAATGCTGACTCCGATCTACAAATCTATCAATAATAGTGTTATTCCTGTCTATCACTCTATAACCATAAGCTATCGCCACGTGCCTAGCTGTTATTACTCCTTCTGGTTTGCGATTATCAAGGTAGGCCTCTAAATCCATAAAGGCTATATGAGAGGGTGAGTAGCCTTTGTGTGTATTTTTGAATTTGCAGACACTTCCAGATGGGGGGAAAATCAACTTCTGAGAGACATCACACAAATTAACGTGTGTTTATATATATATATATATATATATATATATATATATATATATATATATATATATATATATATATATATATATATATATATATATATATATATATATATATATATATTTCGTTATCAGACTCAAGCCGTGAATTTCCTCCATTTGACGGGAGGATACCGGTGTAATTGACATATTTCGAAGGAATTGTCTCTAGATAAACTTCGTCTGATTTCCAGGCTCAGCCGAGTCTATGACATAAAGATGTCACGCACTGAATAAGCAGTGTTTTAAGTCTTTCGGTAAATATGGTTTCTCAAATGCTGGATATTTAATATCCTAGTCCACACCTCATTGCATATTACAATATGAAAACGCTTTAGTAGTATAGCCTAAGCTGCCATGAAATTTCAGTTTTAATCGAGCACTAATGTATTTCACCATGATACAATACTACATATCATCTGCCTAACATTTTTTTTATATTTTTATGAAAACATATATACAACACATAAATGAAATTTTGGTCAAGAGCCTTACAAAATGTCTATACCATATTCAGAATTTATCAAACATTGCAAAAAACTGGCAAACTTTGACTTAAATCACCTTACAGTCAAAGTTTACTTTTGTTGCAATGTTTGCGATGTAAATTCTGAATATGGGTATAGACATATATTTTAAGGCTCCTTGACAAAAATTTGCATGTTTTATATGTTGTATTATGTTTTTATAAAAATATAAAAAATGTTAGGCGAGATGAAATATTGAGTTTGTAGTCATGGGAACTATTAGGCTCGATTAAACTGAAATTTCATGCAGATCGCTTCTACTGACTATATAAGTGGTTTCATATGTAATATGCAAAGTCTGCTGGTACCAGAACATATAGAATATCCAGCATTTTACGAGGAAAATCACATATTTAACGAAAGACTTAACACTGCTTTATAGTGCCTGACGTCTTTTTCAATGACTGCGCCTGAAAATCATACGAGTTATCTAGGCAACCTTCAAAATATGTCAATTATGGTGTCCTCTCCGTCAATATATATATATATATATATATATAATATATATATATATATATAATATATATATATATATATATATATATATATATGCACTAAAGTCTTACGAGGGGAATTATCACACTACTTTGTCGTCGGGGCAGTAATTAATATTCAATGGTAGTACCCCTGTTATTATTAGGAAAGAGTCACATAGCCCTAATCAAGAACTTCCAGAGATACATGAAAAATTTCTCGAGAAAATATTCGCACGATAAGCTCTTTTGCTTGAATTGCTTAAGCGAATATAATAACCTTTCCAGCTTAAAAACACGTTAATTTGTGTGACGTCTCTCAGAAGTTGATTTTCCCCCCATCTGGAAGTGTCTGCAAATTCATAAATACACACAAAGGCTACCCTACTAGGCAGACTGTTCCACTCATCAACTACCCTATTTCCAAACCAATACTTTCCTATATCCTTTCTAAATCTAAACTTATCAAACTTGAATCCATTATTGTGGGTTCTCTCTTGGAGAGATACCCTCAAGACCTTATTTATATCCCCTTTGTTAATACCCATTTTCCACTTGTATACCTCGATCATGTCTCCCCTCATTCTACGTCTTACAAGTGAATGTAATTTAAGGGTCTTCAATCTTTCTTTGTAAGGAAGATTTCTAATGCTATGTATTAATTTAGTCATTCTACACTGAATGTTTTCTAACGAATTTATGTCCATTCTGTAATATGGAGACCAAAACTGAGCTGCGTAATCTAGGTGAGGCCTTACTAATGATGTATAAAGCTGTAATATAACCACTGGACTTCTGTTGCTAACACTTCTTGATATAAATCCCAGTAATCTATTTGCCTTATTATGTACGCTTAGGCATTGCTGTCTTGGTTTAAGGTTGCTGCTTACCATCACCCCCAAGTCCTTCTCGCAATCTGTATGGCTAAGTTCTACGTTATTTAACTTATAAGTGCTTGGGTTATGGACACTCCCGAGCTTCCGAACCTTGCATTTATCTACATTGAACTGCATCTGCCACTTTTCTGACCACGAATTAAGTTTGTCTAAATCTTCCTGAAGTTCTATGACATCTATGTTTGAATCAATTATCCTACCTATCTTCGTGTCGTCAGCGAATTTGCTCATATCACTAGTAATTCCCTAGTCAAGGTCATTGATATATATTATAAATAACAACGGGCCTAAGACTGATCCCTGTGGAACACCACTTGTTACAAGTCCCCAATCGGATTTAACCCCATTTATGCACACTCTCTGCTTCCTATTGGTGAGCCATGACTCGATCCATGACAGCACTTTTCCCCCAATGCCATGAGCTGCCACTTTCTTTAACAGTCTCTGGTGCGGTACTCTATCAAAAGCCTTACTAAAGTCTAAATAAACAATATCGAATTCTTTATCGTGATCAACAGCCTCAAAAGCCTGTTTGAAGAGATAAATTAAAAATGTTACTTAATGGTTCACAGAGTTCCATTTTGCATTCCTTAAGAACGCTTGTAAAAAGCTCATCAGGACCCGGCGATTTATTTTGTTTCAGTCGGTCTAGTTGTTTCATAACCATTTCGCTAGTGACTGTGATATTACATAATTTATCTTGTACAAGAATGGTATACAATACCGACAATGTGAAATTAAGACACATGTGCAACATCTGGGTACGTAGATGAAAGGTTCAGAGAACCGACAAGTTATAAATTAGACACATGCAACACTTTGGTATCTTTATTGAGGAAACGTTTCGCCACACAGTGGCTTCATCAGTCCAATACAAAGTAGAAAGGTGTAAGGAGAGGAGGATTTTGAGGTAATCAGTCCCTCGGCCTTGAGTCGACGTGTTCAGTCCATCAATCTTGTTAGCTTGGGATCTTGATACAAACGAATTCTTCAACACTTGTCCAACCTTTGGACGAAGACCTACTTCGAATAGTGGATGGCACCACTATGACCCCACGGTCATAGTGGTACCATGGGGTCATAGTGGGGGGTGCCACCCCACCCCCTTGAACACGGGGGGTGGGGTGGCACTCTATGTCCGTGATCATTTAAATTGTTGTATAAAAACGGGTATAAAGTCTGAATTAACACATACAGACTACTTTGGGAGGAAATTGTTAAGGCCACAAGGCACGATAACGTAGTAATTCTAGGGGACTTTAACTTTAGTCAGATTGATTGGAATTTCTTGACAGGGAATTTAGAATCTAACGACTTTTTAGAAGTAGTTCAGGATTGTTTTTTGAAGCAGTTTGTAACAGAACCTACAAGGGGAAATAACCTACTTGACTTGGTTCTGGCAAGCAAGGAAACCCTTGTTAATAATTTAGAAATTACAGAGGAACTCGGCTCAAGCGACCACAAGTCAATTACCTTTAGCATTGAATGGATGTATGATAGTAGGGATAATTCAGTAAAGGTCCCAGATTTTCGCTTAGATTATAATGGACTTAGAGAACACTTATCAACTGTGGACTGGGGTGACGAAGAGAGGTATCAATATGACAGTTTTCTTAACACTATACAGGCTGCCCAAAGAACATTTATCCCGTATAAAGAAATTAGATCTAGTAGAAATGACCCAAAATGGATGAATAATAGGCTTAAGTATCTTTTAGGGCAGAAGAAAGGAATTTATAGGCGCATAAAAAGAGGTGAGGGTCATCTTATAAATCAGTATACTGACATTAAGAGGGACGTTAAAAAGGGAATAAGAAAAGCTAAACGGGACTATGAAATTAAAGTTGCTAGGGATTCAAAAACTAACCCAAAAAGTTTTTTCCAGGTTTATAGAACAAAAGTTAGGGATAAGATAGGTCCCCTTAAAAATAACTTTGGGCATCTTACAGACAAGGAGAATGATATGTGCTCTATTTTTAATAATTATTTTCTCTCGGTTTTCACACAGGAAGACATTAATAATATCCCAGTAATTAATTTTTACAGAGGCCCAGAAGAAGATAAATTATGTAATATCACAGTCACTAGCGAAATGGTTAGGAAACAACTAGACCGACTGAAACAAAATAAATCGCCGGGTCCTGATGAGCTTTTGCAAGGGTTCTTAAGGAATGCAAAATGGAACTCTGTGAACCAATATCTAACATTTTTAATTTATCTCTTCAAACAGGTGTAGTGTCTGATATGTGGAAGATAGCTAATGTAATTCCTATTTTTAAAGCAGGGGACAAGTCACTACCGTCAAATTACCGCCCAATAAGCCTGACCTCAATTGTAGGCAAATTACTAGAGTCAATTATAGCTGATATTATTAGAAGCCATCTAGATAACCATAATTTGATTAATGATACTCAGCATGGATTCACGAGGGGCCGTTCCTGCCTATCTAATTTATTAACCTTCTTCAGTAAAGCTTTTGAGGCTGTTGATCACGATAAAGAATTCGATATTGTTTATTTAGACTTTAGCAAGGCTTTTGATAGAGTACCGCACCAGAGACTGTTAAAGAAAGTGGCAGCTCATGGCATTGGGGGAAAAGTGCTGTCATGGATCGAGTCATGTCTCACCAATAGGAAGCAGAGAGTGTGCATAAATAGGGTTAAATCCGAATGGGGACTTGTAACAAGTGGTGTTCCACAGGGATCAGTCTTAGGCCCATTGTTATTTATAATATATATATCAATGACCTTGACTAGGGAATTACTAGTGATATGAGCAAATTCGCCGACGACACGAAGATAGGTAGGATAATTGATTCAAACATAGATGTCATAGAACTTCAGGAAGATTTAGACAAACTTAATTCGTGGTCAGAAAAGTGGCAGATGCAATTCAATGTAGATAAATGCAAGGTTCTGAAGCTCGGGAGTGTCCATAACCCAAGCACTTATAAGTTAAATAACGTAGAACTTAGCCATACAGATTGCAAGAAGGACTTGGGGGTGATGGTAAGCAGCAACCTTAAACCAAGACAGCAATGCCTAAGCGTACGTAATAAGGCAAATAGATTACTGGGATTTATATCAAGAAGTGTTAGCAACAGAAGTCCAGAGGTTATATTACAGCTTTATACATCATTAGTAAGGCCTCACCTAGATTACGCAGCTCAGTTTTGGTCTCCATATTACAGAATGGACATAAATTCGCTAGAAAACATTCAGCGTAGAATGACTAAATTAATACATAGCATTAGAAATCTTCCTTACGAAGAAAGATTGAAGACCCTTAAATTACATTCACTTGTAAGACGTAGAATGAGGGGAGACATGATCGAGGTATACAGTGGAAAATGGGTATTAACAAAGGGGATATAAATAAGGTCTTGAAGATATCTCTCCAAGAGAGAACCCATAAGCAGTATAATGTGATCCTTTATTGACAACGTTTCGCCCACGCAGTGGGCTTTATCGAGTCACAGACAGATCTACCTGGAAAATGAGCAACATGGAGATATATATAGGGTACAGTCAGGTTGAGAATGCTGGGTCTGGTGGAGAAAGCCGCATTCTGAGGGAATCAGAACTAGGAAAGAAACTTCTACACACCATTCCCAGCAACCCCAGACCTGCCAGAATGTACGGTCTGCCAAAAACTCACAAACCAGGTATCCCATTGAGGCCCATATCCTCGGGAATAGGCAGTGCTCCCCACCAAATCTCAGGAATTCTCGCTAAACACCTCTCCAAACTTTTGGGCACCATCAGTCCAGCACATCTCAAACACTCTGGTGACCTTCTCAATTGCATTCGCAACATCAACATCAGAAACAAGAAACTCTCCAGCCTTGATGTAACATCCCTATTCACCAAAGTACCTACTACACAAGCTATCGATCTCTTGCGCAGGAAAATTGACGACTCGCTTGATCTTCCTCTTCCAGCCAGCGATTTCATCAACCTTGTTGAACTATGTGTGGGTTTTACATGTTTCTCTTTCGAAAACCAACTCTTTCAGCAAACTTTTGGACTACCCATGGGATCGCCACTTAGTGCCGTCCTTGTGAACCTATATATGGAACATTTGGAAGCCGAGCGATTTTCCACTATTATTCCCTCTTCTGTCACCTGGCTTCAACGTTCAAGCTCTCCAACACGAACTCAACCAGGTTGAGCCATCAATCCAGTTTACATTAGAAGAAGAAGTCGACAACACTCTTCATTTCCTTGATGTTCTTCTCTCTAAAGCTGACCATGAACTTCGTTTTAAAGTCTATCGAAAACCTACCAATCAACACGATCTTCTCCACTTCTACTCTCACCACGACACCAAAATTAAACGTGGTGTAATTATAGGCTTTTTCCTGCGCGCACTCAGAATCTGCAGCAGTGAGTTCCTTGAAGAAGAATGCTCCCTCATTGAACAAGTTTTTTCCAAACTTCACTATCCTCGTCACTTCATTAGAGACTGCAGACGACGGGCATTAAACATCTTCAACACACCCAGAGAAGACACTGCTGAGAAGAGATACATAGTCCTTCCCACCAACTCCATTTCCAAACAAGTTTCCAACATGTTTTCTAAGACCTCATTCCGAGTATCCACCTCCACATCCACCACCATCAAGGACATTACCAGTAACAGACAGGAAAAGCTTCAATCCACGGCAGGGGTATACACAATCCCTTGTAATGGCTGCAGCAAATTATACGTTGGCGAAATATCCAGAGACCTGCAAACACGCATTTCAGAACACCAGTACGCAGGCAGATCTGACGACTCAAGAAATGCCTGTGTTCAACACCGAAATTTACACAACCATTTAATCAACTACAGAAACGCAAGACTCATCGCCAGAGAAGACAACACGCAATACCGAAGAATCCTAGAATCATCACTCATCTGTATATCCAACAACTTCAACCAGAACAACGGCTTCTACAACATAGCTGAACCTATTGCCAAGAAACTTCTTCAACGCTATCCCACCTAGAACTCAAGAATGGTACACTGCAGGTCCTTTAAGTCACACAATGTTTTTAACTATCACACTACTTTTAAGACTGTCACATGCAGCTTTCTCCACCTGACCCAGCATTCTCCACCTGACTGTACCCTATATATATCTCCATGTTGCTCATTTTCCAGGTAGATCTGTCTGTGACTCGATAAAGCCCACTGCGTGGGCGAAACGTTGTCAATAAAGGATCACATTATACTGCTTATGTGTTTATTTTTCCATTGTGTCGGTATTTTATACCATTTATTTCCAAGAGAGAACCCGAAATAATGGATTCAAGTTAGATAAGTTTAGATTTAGAAAGGATATAGGAAAGTATTGGTTTGGAAATAGGGTTGTTGATGAGTGGAACAGTCTGCCTAGTAGGGTTATTGAAGCTAGGACCTTGGGTAGTTTCAAATTTAGGTTGGATAAATTCATGAGTGAGAGGGGTTGGATTTGAGTGGGACTCGCGCATGAGTGGGTAGAATTGTCAAAGCTTATTTCTTGGGTAGCATTGAAAATTGGGTTGAGCAAATATTCTGTTAGTGGGACGGATTGTGAAGGACCTGTCTAGTATGGGCCAACAGGCCTGCTGCAGTGTTCCTCCTTTCTTATGTTCTTATGTTCTTATATAGTTTACTTGGATTTCAGTAAGGCCTTCGATAGAGTACCTCACAAGAGACTCTTAAGAAAGGTGGCAGCTCATGGTATAGGAGGTAAAGTTCTAGCATGGATAGAGGCATAGCTTACCAATAGAAAGCAGAGAGTTTCCATTAATGGGGTCAAATCTGAATGGGGATTACATAAGAACATAAGAATGGAGGAACACTGCAGAAGGCCTACTGGCCCATACAAGGCAGGTCCTTATCAAAACCACCACTACCTAAGAATTTACTCCTGTACTCACGACACTAATCAAACCCAGCCCCTCCCACTCATATATTTGTCCAATCTCTTTTTAAAGCCATCCAAGGTCCTAGCCTCTATCACCCTACTCGGAAGATTGTTCCACGCATCTACAACTCTGTTCGAAAACCAGTACTTGCCTATGTCCTTTCTAAATCTAAATTTATCCAATTTATATCCGTTATTTCTCGTTCTTACTTGGTTCGATATCCTCAGTATTTTATTAATATCTCCTTTGTTTATGCCAATCATCCACTTGTACACCTCGATGATATCTCCCCTCATTCTACGTCTCTCCAAAGAGTGGAGATTCAACGCTCTAAGTCTATCTTCATACGGGAGATTTCTTATACTGTAAATCATTTTAGTCATTCTTCTTTGTATGTTCTCCAATGAATCTATATCCATCCTGTAGTAAGGAGACCAAAACTGAGCTGCATAATCAAAATGAGGTCTCACTAGTGATGTATAGAGCTGTAAAATAACTTTTGGACTTCTGTTGCTTATACTTCTTGAAATAAATCCTAGTAATCTGTTAGCCTTATTGCGCACACTTAGGCACTGTTGTCTTGGCTTTAGATTTCTGCTTACCATGACTCCCAAGTCTTTTTCACATTCTGTATGATCAAGCTCAACTTCACCTAGTTTATAAATTCGAGGGATATTTTCATTACCAACGACTAGCACCTTACACTTGTCCACATTGAACTTCATCTGCCACTTTTCAGACCAAGACATTAATTTATCCAAATCCTCCTGGAGTTCACTGGTATCCTCCTCAGAATGAATTATACGGCCTATTTTTGTATCATCAGCAAATTTACTCATGTCACTTGCAATTCCTTCATCAATGTCATTTATGTAAATTATGAACAACAATGGGCCCAAAACTGATCCTTGTGGAACGCCACTAGTGACAAATCCCCATTCAGATTTGACCCCATTAATGGAAACTCTCATAAGAACATAAGAACATAAGAAAGGAGGAACACTGCAGCAGGCCTGTTGGCCCATACTAGGCAGGTCCTTCACAATCCATCCCACTAACAGAATATTTGCTCAACCCAATTTTCAAAGCTACCCAAGAAATAAGCTTTGACAATTCTACCCACTCATGCGCGAGTCCCACTCAAATCCAACCCCTCTCACTCATGAATTTATCCAACCTAATTTTGAAACTACCCAAGGTCCTAGCTTCAATAACCCTACTAGGCAGACTGTTCCACTCATCAACTACCCTATTTCCAAACCAATACTTTCCTATATCCTTTCTAAATCTAAACTTATCTAACTTGAATCCATTATTGCGGGTTCTCTCTTGGAGAGATATCCTCAAGACCTTATTTATATCCCCTTTGTTAATACCCATTTTCCACTTGTATACCTCGATCATGTCTCCCCTCATTCTACGTCTTACAAGTGAATGTAATTTTAGGGTCTTCAATCTTTCTTCGTAAGGAAGATTTCTAATGCTATGTATTAATTTAGTCATTCTACGCTGAATGTTTTCTAACGAATTTATGTCCATTCTGTAATATGGAGACCAGAACTGAGCTGCGTAATCTAGGTGAGGCCTACTAATGATGTATAAAGCTGTAATATAACCTCTGGACTTCTGTTGCTAACATTTCTTGATATAAATCCCAGTAATCTATTTGCCTTATTACGTACGCTTAGGCATTGCTGTCTTGGTTTAAGGTTGCTGCTTACCATCACCCCCAAGTCCTTCTCGCAATCTGTATGGCTAAGTTCTACGTTATTTAACTTATAAGTGCTTGGGTTATGGACACTCCCGAGCTTCAGAACCTTGCATTTATCTACATTGAACTGCATCTGCCACTTTTCTGACCACGAATTAAGTTTGTCTAAATCTTCCTGAAGTTCTATGACATCTATGTTTGAATCAATTATCCTACCTATCTTCGTGTCGTCGGCGAATTTGCTCATATCACTAGTAATTCCCTCATCAAGGTCATTGATATATATTATAAATAACAATGGGCCTAAGACTGATCCCTGTGGAACACCACTTGTTACAAGTCCCCATTCGGATTTAACCCCATTTATGCACACTCTCTGCTTCCTATTGGTGAGCCATGACTCGATCCATGACAGCACTTTTCCCCCAATGCCATGAGCTGCCACTTTCTTTAACAGTCTCTGGTGCGGTACTCTATCAAAAGCCTTACTAAAGTCTAAATAAACAATATCGAATTCTTTATCGTGATCAACAGCCTCAAAAGCTTTACTGAAGAAGGTTAATAAATTAGATAGGCAGGAACGGCCCCTCGTGAATCCATGCTGGGTATCATTAATCAAATTATGGTTATCTAGATGGCTTCTAATAATATCAGCTATAATTGACTCTAGTAATTTGCCTACAATTGAGGTCAGGCTTATTGGGCGGTAGTTTGACGGTAGTGACTTGTCCCCTGCTTTAAAAATAGGAATTACATTAGCAATCTTCCACATATCAGACACTACACCTGTTTGAAGAGATAAATTAAAAATGTTAGATATTGGTTCACAGAGTTCCATTTTGCATTCCTTAAGAACCCTTGCAAAAGCTCATCAGGACCCGGCGATTTATTTTGTTTCAGTCGGTCCAGCTGTTTCATAATCATTTCGCTAGTGACTGTGATATTACATAATTTATCTTCTTCTGGGCCTCTGTAAAAATTAATTACTGGGATATTATTAATGTCTTCCTGTGTGAAAACCGAGAGAAAATAATTATTAAAAATAGAGCACATATCATTCTCCTTGTCAGTAAGATGCCCAAAGTTATTTTTAAGGGGACCTATCTTATCCCTAACTTTTGTTCTATAAACCTGGTAAGCCATGCTAGAACTTTACCTCCTATACCATAAGAAGAACATAAGAAAGGAGGAACACTGCAGCAGGCCAGTTGGCCCATACTAGGCAGGTCCTTCACAATCCGTCCCACTAACAGAATATTTGCTCAACCCAATCTTCAATGCTACCCAAGAAATAAGCTTTGACAATTCTACCCACTCATGCGCGAGTCCCACTCAAATCCAACCCCTCTCACTCATGAATTTATCCAACCTAAATTTGAAACTACCCAAGGTCCTAGCTTCAATAACCCTACTAGGCAGACTGTTCCACTCATCAACTACCCTATTTCCAAACCAATACTTTCCTATATCCTTTCTAAATCTAAACTTATCTAACTTGAATCCATTATTGCGGGTTCTCTCTTGGAGAGATACCCTCAAGACCTTATTTATATCCCCTTTGTTAATACCCATTTTCCACTTGTATACCTCGATCATGTCTCCCCTCATTCTACGTCTTACAAGTGAATGTAATTTTAGGTTTTCAATCTTTCTTCGTAAGGAAGATTTCTAATGCTATGTATTAATTTAGTCATTCTACGCTGAATGTTTTCTAACGAATTTATGTCCATTCTGTAATATGGAGACCAGAACTGAGCTGCGTAATCTAGGTGAGGCCTTACTAATGATGTATAAAGCTGTAATATAACCTCTGGACTTCTGTTGCTAACACTTCTTGATATAAATCCCAGTAATCTATTTGCCTTATTACGTACGCTTAGGCATTGCTGTCTTGGTTTAAGGTTGCTGCTTACCATCACCCCCAAGTCCTTCTCGCAATCTGTATGGCTAAGTTCTACGTTATTTAACTTATAAGTGCTTGGGTTATGGACACTCCCGAGCTTCAGAACCTTGCATTTATCTACATTGAACTGCATCTGCCACTTTTCTGACCACGAATTAAGTTTGTCTAAATCTTCCTGAAGTTCTATGACATCTATGTTTGAATCAATTATCCTACCTATCTTCGTGTCGTCGGCGAATTTGCTCATATCACTAGTAATTCCCTCATCAAGGTCATTGATATATATTATAAATAACAATGGGCCTAAGACTGATCCCTGTGGAACACCACTTGTTACAAGTCCCCATTCGGATTTAACCCCATTTATGCACACTCTCTGCTTCCTATTGGTGAGCCATGACTCGATCCATGACAGCACTTTTCCCCCAATGCCATGAGCTGCCACTTTCTTTAACAGTCTCTGGTGCGGTACTCTATCAAAAGCCTTACTAAAGTCTAAATATACAATATCGAATTCTTTATCGTGATCAACAGCCTCAAAAGCTTTACTGAAGAAGGTTAATAAATTAGATAGGCAGGAACGGCCCTCGTGAATCCATGCTGGGTATCATTAATCAAATTATGGTTATCTAGATGGCTTCTAATAATATCAGCTATAATTGACTCTAGTAATTTGCCTACAATTGAGGTCAGGCTTATTGGGCGGTAGTTAGACGGTAGTGACTTGTCCCCTGCTTTAAAAATAGGAATTACATTAGCCATCTTCCACATATCAGACACTACACCTGTTTGAAGAGATAAATTAAAAATGTTAGATATTGGTTCACAGAGTTCCATTTTGCATTCCTTAAGAACCCTTGCAAAAAGCTCATCAGGACCCGGCGATTTATTTTGTTTCAGTCGGTCCAGCTGTTTCATAATCATTTCGCTAGTGACTGTGATATTACATAATTTATCTTCTTCTGGGCCTCTGTAAAAATTAATTACTGGGATATTATTAATGTCTTCCTGTGTGAAAACCGAGAGAAAATAATTATTAAAAATAGAGCACATATCATTCTCCTTGTCAGTAAGATGCCCAAAGTTATTTTTAAGGGGACCTATCTTATCACCTTTCTTAAGAGTCTCTTGTGAGGTACTCTATCGAAGGCCTTACTGAAATCCAAGTAAACTATATCATATTCTTTATCACTGTCTACTGCCTCAAATGTTTTATTGAAAAACGTCAGTAAATTTGTCAGGCAAAAACGACCTCTCGTAAACCCATGCTGAGATTCATTAATCAAATTATGTTCTTCAAGGTGACTTCTGATAATATCAGCTATAATTGATTCTAATAGTGGCGTTCCACAAGGATCAGTTTTAGGCCCATTGTTGTTCATAATTTACATAAATGACCTTGATGAAGGAATTGCAAGTCATGGTATAGGAGGAAAGTTCTAGCATGGATAGAGGCATGGCTTACCAATAGAAAGCAGAGAGTTTCCATTAATGGGGTCAAATCTGAATGGGGATTTGTCACTAGTGGCGTTCCACAATGATCAGTTTTGAGCCTTATTGTTGTTCATAATTTACATTAACGACCTTGATGAATTAAAGACATGAGTAAATTTGCTGATGATACAAAAATAGGCCGTATAATTCATTCTTGAGGAGACAGAACTCCAGGAGGATTTGGATAAATTAATGTCTTGGTCTGAAAAGTGTGGCAGATGAAGTTCAATGGCGCGTAAGGTGCTTGTCGTTGGTAATGAAAATATCCCCCGAATTTATAAACTAGGTGAAGTTGGAGCTTGATCATACAGAATGCAGTAGCAAGACTTGGGAGTCATGGTAAGCAGAAAT
>WNWK01039388.1:0-17477 GCA_009830355.1 Cherax destructor
CTGGTGCTTGAACACCATACTTAGTTTTGTTCATACACACTATTCATACACACTGGTGTTCATGCACTATACTCAAAATCACAATACACACTGGTGCTCATGCATTATACTCACTAGTCATCATACAAACAAGTGCTTATATTTCAGAGTAACACTGATCATAATACATTATACACCCTCATCATGCAACATACACAGTTCTAATGATACGTCATATACACTGGGGATGACACATACATTTTACATGCCCTCATGCCGTCCCACCTAAGTTTTCGTGCATCGTTATACATAATCCCCAAATTGCGTCAATAAAAACACAATCTCAGAGACATTACGGGTAAACTTTTCCTAGTCCCCGTGTCAGAAAATTCATACAGGTGAAAAAACATTTTTTGGGTGCAGGTGACATGCAGCATCTTGATTAATTAAGGTCTTTAATGAGCAGATTTCTTTTTCTACTTGGGTTCCATGAGCCAATTCATTCCCGTCTCGCCGACACCAGGATTTATTTGTATTCCGCCGTGTTTATGCAACAACGACAACAGTTCACTAAAATTGTTGGTAATTTAGATGCAAACTTATGGATTGTGATGAGTTCTGTCGCGTGTAGACATGTTTGTTTGATTGTTTGTGTGTGTGTGTACCACCTATTTGTACTACCTATTTGTGGTTGAGGGTCGATTCATAGCTCCTGGCCCCGCCTCTTCACTGATTGCTACTAGGTCCTCTCTCCTGCTCCATGAGCTTTATCAAACCTCGTCTTAAAACTATGTATGGTTCCTGCCTCCACTACGTCACTTTCTAGGCTATTCCACTTCCTGACAACTCTATGACTGAAGAAATACTTCCAAACATCCCTTTGACTCATAGGAGTCTTCAACTTCCAATTGTGACCCCTTGTTTATGTGTCCCCTCTCTGGAACATCTTGTCTCTGTCCACCTTTTCTATTCCTCGCAGTATTTTATATGTCGTTATCATTTCTCCCCTAACCCGCCTGTCCTCTAGTGTCGTCAGGCCGATTTCCCTTAACCTTTCTTCGTAGGACAATCCCCTTAGCTCTGGGACTAGTCTTGTTGCAAACCTTTGCACTTTCTCTAATTTCTTGACGTGCTTGGTCAGGTGTGGGTTCCAAACTGGTGCTGCATACTCCAGTATGGGCCTGACGTATATGGTGTACAGAGTCTTGAACGATTCCTTAGTGAGGTATTGGAACGCTATTCTTAGGTTTGCCAGACGCCCGTATGCTGCAGCAGTTATCTTATTGATGTGTGCCTCAGGAGATGTGCTCGGTATTATACTCACCCCAAGATCTTTCTCCTTGGGTGAGGTTTGCAGTCTTTGGCCACCTAGACTATACTCTGTCTGCGGTCTCCTTTGCCCTTCCTCGATCTTCATGGTTTTACATTTGGTAGAGTTAAATTCAAGGAGCTAGTTACTGGACCAGGCTTGTAGCCTGTCCAGGTCTCTTTGTAGTCCTGCCTGATCCTCGACTGATTTAATTCTTCTCATTAATTTCACATCATCTGTGTGTGTGTGTGTGTGTGTGTGTGTTAGTTAGTTAGTTACCATTTTGTCCTAGGCACATGTCGATTAGACACTAGGCCTGTTGTATATATATATATATGTGTGTGTGTGTAAGGAAACACTTCGAAATGTTTCGGCCCCGCCGGGAATTGAACCCGGGCCCTCCGTGCGTGAAGCGAGAGCTTTAGCAACCATGCCATCGGGCGTGTGTGTGTGTGTGTGTGTGTGTGTGTGTTGAGCTCCATCACCACCGCTAGTGTGTGTGTTGTGTTGAGCTCCACCACCATCGCTAGTGTGTGTGTGTGTGTGTGTGTTAGTTACCATTTTGTCCTAGGCACATGTCGATTAGACACTAGGACTGTTGTATGTATGTGTGTGTGAGTGTGAGTGTGTGTGTGTGTGTGTGTTTGTGTGTGTGTTATAGGGAGAAAATTTAGTCGTAGTGTGGTAGCCTACATGGTTAGTTGGGATAGCGTCTGGTCACCTGTGGGAGTGTGGGAGTCTCTGTGGTCAGCTGTGGGAGTGTGGTAGTTTCTGTGGTCAGCTGTGATAGTGTGGTAGTCACTGTGGTCAACTGTGGGAGTGTGGTAGCATCAGCGATCAGCTGTGGGGGTATTGTAGACCATGTGGTCAGCTGTGGTAGTTAAAGTTATTAACAGTTTAGTAGAAGTTATATTATAATCACACTGGAGAGGGAGAAGGGAAACGAAGTTGGAGAATGAGAGGGGCTGAGGGAGAGGGAGAGGAAGAAGAGGGGAATAAGAGAGAGAGAGAGAGAGAGAGAGAGAGAGAGAGAGAGAGAGAGAGAGAGAGAGAGAGAGAGAGAGAGAGAGAGAGAGAGAGACAGAGAGACAGACAGAGATAGAGAAACTTTGTTGATTTCCCTACTCACATCTCTGGCTCCTCCCTTGACCCAGTAGTGAGTGATCTGGCAGAAGGTATAGTCACTTGTCAACCCCTCGGCTATGTTGGATCGTCTGACCACAAGGCTGTTTTTAAGACACTGAAGATCCCAACAGAACGAGGTGGGGAGTCCACACACACAACCTGGCTATAGGAAAGAGGTAATTGGCCAGCACTTTGCTCTGAGCTCC
Organism: Cherax destructor; assembly: GCA_009830355.1. Taxonomy (NCBI): domain Eukaryota; kingdom Metazoa; phylum Arthropoda; class Malacostraca; order Decapoda; family Parastacidae; genus Cherax; species Cherax destructor. The sequence continues at coordinate 2,620 of WNWK01039388.1, forward strand.
CCACCCCAGAGTGGAATGCTCTTCTCCAAGGGAATGTTGACAACCAAGTGAATGCCTTCACTGGACACATCCCTAATCTACAACAAGAACACATCCCTCACCGGCAGTATGTGACGAAACATACAGACCAGCCTTGGTTCGGCTTTCGTTGTAGAGAGGCTGCTATTGCTAAATACAAGGCATGGCGAAAGTATAAGAGACATCCTACTACCTATAACAGAAACTTGCACAGGCAAGCCTGTAGGCATGTGGGTGAATTTCAGAAGTGGGCCATCTCTAAATGGGAGGTGGACACAAAAAGAAAGCTAGTATCGGGTAGAGTGGGCTCCAAACCCTGGTGGTCCCTGATCAAGAACAGACAAGGTTATTTGCCTGATGAACTCATTCCACCTCTAAATCGACAGGATGGGACCACCTCTACTAGTAGTCAAGAGAAAGCGGACCTCTTTGCCGAACACTTTGCTATGAAAATGCAAGTTCTTGATCCAGCAAGGGACCCTCCTTGGCTATCTGCAAGAACTGTGTCAAAACTGTCAGTGGTGACAATAAGGCAGGAGGAGGTGCATCTTCTTAAATCGCAAGACCAAGAAAAGGCTATGAGCCAAGACAAGTTGAGCACAAGATTGCTGAGTAGATGTGCAGACCAGGTAGCAGCACCTCTAACTCGCATCTTTCAGCACTGCCTAGTACAGTGTTAATGGTCTTCTCTGTGGAAAGAGGCAAATGTAGTCGCTGTTCACAAAAAGAAGAGCAGAGCAGAAATCAGCAACTACAGACCAGTGTCACTCCTGTCAATCACTGGCAAGATTCTTGAGACAATAATCTCAAGACAAATGATAGAGTTTTTTGACTACCACTCACTACTTTGTGACCGTCAATATGGCTTCAGGAAAGGTTACCCTGCTACTGATCTGTTGTTAAACCTCTCCACTAAATGGCACCAGTCACTGAATGAATCCAAAGTCAGGTGTGTGGTAGCACTGGACATTGCTGGTGCTTTCGACCGAGTGTGGCACCAGGACCTCTTGGCAAAACTGCAAGCACTGGGAATTGCAGGCTCTACACTATGTCTCCTCAGAAAGACATCCTATTGGAGCAAGTGTTCCACAAGGAAGTGTGCTGATAAAGCCACTGGATGGCGAAATTTCTACAATAAAGATACACAAATGTTGCACATGTATGTCCGAGATCGTTTGAACTGTTGCATAAAAACGAGTATAAAGTCTGAAATAACACATACAGAGTGACTGGATAGAATTTTAAGAGGGGTATGAAAAATTGATTTTAGGCGTGATATATCGTCCCCCAAACTTAGATAGGGAAAAGGGAGACTACTTTGGGAGGAAATTGTTAAGGCCCCAAGGCACGATAACGTACTAATTCCAGGGGACTTTAACTTTAGTCATATTGATCAGAATTTTTTGACTGGGAATTTAGAATCTAACGACTTTTTAGAAATAGTTCAGGATTGTTTTTTGAAGCAGTTTGTGACAGAACCTACAAGGGAAAATAACCTGCTTGACTTGATTCTGGCAAACAAGGAAACCCTTGTTAATAATTTAGAAATTACAGAGGAACTCGGCGTAAGCAACCACAAATCAATTACCTTTTGCACTGAATGGAAGTATGCTAGCAGGGATAACTCAGTAACGGTCCCAGATTCTCGCTTAGCAGATTACAATGGGCTTCGAAAACACTTATCATCTGCTGATTGGGGTAACGAAGAGAGCTATCAATATGAGAGCTTCATAAACACTATACAGGCCACCCAAAGAACATTTATCCCGTATAAAGAAATTAGATCGAATAAAAATGACCCAAAATGGATGAACAAAAGGCTTAAATATCTTTTAGGGCAGAAGAAAGGAATTTATACGCGCATCAAAAGAGGTGAGGGTCATCTTATGAATCAATATATTGACATTAAGAGGGACGTTAGAAAGGGGATAAAGAAAGCTAAACGGGACTACGAAAATAAAGTTGCTAGGGATTCAAAAACTAACCCAAAAGGTTTGTCCAAGTTTATAAAATAAAAATTAAAAATAAGATAGGTCCCCTTAAAAATAACTCTGGGCATCTTACTGACAAGGAGAATGAAATGTGCTCTATTTTTAATAATTATTTTCTCTCGGTTTCACTCAAAAAGACACTAATAATATTCCAATAATTAAGTTTTATAGTGGGCCTGAAGAAGATAAATTTTGTAATATCACCTTCACTAGCGAAATAGTTATCAAACAGATAGACCCTGATGATCTTTTTTCAAGGGTTCTTAAGGAATGCAAAATGGAACTTTGTGAGCCATTGACTAATATTTTTAATATATCTCTTCAAACAGGTGTAGTGTCTGATATGTGGAAGATGGCTAATGTAATACCTATTTTTAAAGAAGGGGACAAGTCGTTACCGTCAAATTACCGCCCAATAAGCATGACCTCAATTGTAGGAAAATTTCAAGAGTCAATTATAGCTGATATTATAAGAAGCCATCTGGATACGCATAATTTGATTAATGATACTCAGCATGGATTCACGAGGGGCCGTTCCTGCCTAACTAATTTATTAACTTTCTTCGGTAAAGCTTTTGAGACTGTTGATCACGATAAAGAATTTGATATTGTTTAATTAGATTTTTGTAAGGCTTTTGATAGAGTACCGCACCAGAGACTGTTAAAGAAAGTGGCAGCTAATCGCATTGGGGAAAAAGTTCTGTCATGGATCGAGTCATGGCTCACCAATAGGAAGCAGAGAGTGTGCTTAAATGGGATTAAATCCGAGTGGGGATCTGTAACACGTGGCGTTCCACAGGGATCAGTTTTAGGCCCGTTGTTGTTTTTAATATATATCAATGACCTTGATGAGGGAATTACTAGTGATATGAGCCAATTCGCCGATGACACGGAGATAGGTAGGGTTATTGAAGCTAGGACCTTGGGTAGTTTCAAATTTAGGTTGGATAAATTCATGAGTGAATTTAACTTAACTCAGTGAAGACGTGTCTTGTGTGCTCTCTGTGAATCTGAAGATGTCCTCTCTTGAGCTACTCTACCAGCAGCTGAAGGAAGAACTGAGGGTAGCTAAGCTTGAGATACAGCGACTGACTGAGGAAAACAAGAGGATTCGTAGTAATCCTCCTGTTGAGAATCCTCAAGCCAAGAAAGGAACCTGGACAGTGGCTAAAACGCATGGGACAAAGTTAAGGATCAAGAGGACGGGTGGAGAGGTAGAAACAACGAAGACCCAGGAGAATGTTGTGGAAACATCGAACCCATTCTCCGTGCTACCCGATGAATGTGAGTCGACTTCTGGGAGCGTCACAACGAACGACACCAAGGAAGGTAAAAACATTGTTGTTGTTGAGGACAGTCAGGTTAGGTACATGGATAGGGCTTTCTGTTTGATTGAAAGGAGTAGGAGACAGAGGGTTTGCTTTCCTGGGGCTGGGATGGAGGATATTGTTAGCCGTCTGGACGACATCATGAGAGGTAATGGGAGCAATCCTATTATCTGTCTCAGTGCTGGAGGCAACGATGTTGGCAGACGTAGGAGTGAGGACCTGACTAGCAGGTTTAGGTCAGCAATAGACATAATTAGGAAGAAGGGTGGGAACCCTGTCATATGTGGTATTTTGCCAAGGAGAGGAGTTGGAAATGAATGGTTGTCCAGGGCAATTGGTGTCAATTGCTGCCTGGACAAATACTGTAAGGAAAATTCAGTAACATTCATTTACAACTGGGACCTCTTCTATGGCAGAAATGACATGCATGCCAGGGATGGGGTTCACTTATCCAGGTCTGGGGTGGGGGCACTGGCAACTGCAGTGGAGGGAGCTGTTAGGGCTTTAAACTAGAAATAGTTAGTGGTATGGGTTTTGGGGGGGAAACAGAGAAGTCCCAGTGTAGCAATATTATAAGTTCTAGGAGAACTAGTAATAGGCAGAATAAGGTGGATAGTGGAAAGCTAGTGACACTAGATGACAAGGACAGTAATAGGTATAGTGGAAAAACAGATATGAGCAGGAAGGGTAAAGAGAACGGAGGGTCTTTAAATATATATTACACCAATAGTCGTAGTGCTAGGAATAAGATGGACGAGTTGAGATTAGTTGCAAGTACGGGTAATATTGATGTTTTTGCAATAACTAAGACATGGTTTAATATGAAAAATCGGGACTTGCCTGTCGAATGTCACATTCAGGGTTTTAAATTGTTCCAAGTAGACAGAAGTATCGGGAAGGGGGGTGGGGTGGCACTCTATGTCCGTGATCATTTAAATTGTTGCATAAAAACGGGTATAAAGTCTGAATTAACACATACAGAGTCTGTCTGGATAGAATTTTCAGAGGGGTGTGAAAAATTGATTTTAGGCGTGATTTACCGTCCTCCAAACTTAGATAGGGAACAAAAGAGACTACTTTGGGAGGAAATTATTAAAGCCACAAGGCACGATAACGTAGTAATTCTAGGGGACTTTAACTTTAGTCAGATTGATTGGAATTTCTTGACAGGGAATTTAGAATCTAACGACTTTTTAGAAGTAGTTCAGGATTGCATTTTGAAGCAGTTTGTAACAGAACCTACAAGGGGAAATAACCTACTTGACTTGGTTCTGGCAAGCAAGGAAACCCTTGTTAATAATTTAGAAATTACAGAGGAACTCGGCTCAAGCGACCACAAGTCAATTACCTTTAGCATTGAATGGATGTATGATAGTAGGGATAATTCAGTAACGGTCCCAGATTTTTGCTTAGCCGATTATAATGGACTTAGAGAACACTTATCAACTGTGGACTGGGGTGACGAAGAGAGGTATCAATATGACAGTTTTCTTAACACTATACAGGCTGCCCAAAGAACATTTATCCCGTATAAAGAAATTAGATCAAGTAGAAATGACCCAAAATGGATGAATAAAGGCTTAAGTATCTTTTAGGGCAGAAGAAAGGAAATTTTAGGCGCATAAAAAGAGGTGAGGGTCATCTTATAAATCAGTATACTGACATTAAAAGGGACGTTAAACGGGGAATAAGAAAAGCTAAACGGGACTATGAAATTAAAGTTGCTAGGGATTCAAAAACTAACCCAAAAAGTTTTTTCCAGGTTTATAGAACAAAAGTTAGGGGTAAGATAGGTCCCCTTAAAAATAACTCTGGGCATCTTACTGACAAGGAGAATGATATGTGCTCTATTTTTAATAATTATTTTCTCTCAGGTTTCACACAGGAAGACATTAATAATATCCCAGTAATTAATTTTTACAGAGGCCCAGAAGAAGATAAATTATTTAATATCACAGTCACTAGCGAAATGGTTATGAGACAACTAGACCGAGTTGAAACAAAATAAATCGCCGGGTCCTGATGAGCTTTTTGCAAGGGTTCTTAAGGAATGCAAAATAGAACTCTGTGAACCAATATCTAACATTTTTAATTTATCTCTTCAAACAGGTGTAGTGTCTGATATGTGGAAGATGGCTAATGTAATTCCTATTTTTAAAGCAGAGGACAAGTCTCTACCGTCAAATTACCGACCAATAAGCCTGACCTCAATTGTAGGCAAATTACTAGAGTCAATTATAGCTGATATTATTAGAAGCCATCTAGATAACCATAATTTGATTAATGATACTCAGCATGGATTCACGAGGGGCCGTTCCTGCCTATCTAATTTATTAACCTTCTTCACTAAAGCTTTTGAGGCTGTTGATCACGATAAAGAATTCGATATTGTTTATTTAGACTTTAGTAAGGCTTTTGATAGAGTACCGCCCCAGAGACTGTTAAAGAAAGTGGCAGCTCATGGCATTGGGGGAAAAGTGCTGTCATGGATCGAGTCATGGCTCACCAATAGGAAGTAGAGAGTGTGCACAAATGGGGTTAAATCCGAATGGGGACTTGAAACAAGTGGTGTTCCACAGGGATCAGTCTTAGGCCCATTGTTATTTATAATATATATCAATGACCTTGACAAGGGAATTACTAGTGATATGAGTAAATTCGCCGACGACACGAAGATAGGTAGGATAATTGATTCAAACATAGACATGGCAGATGCAGTTCAATGTAGATAAATGCAAAGTTCTAAAGCTCGGGAATGTTCATAACCCTAGCACCTACCAGCTTAATAATGTTGAACTCAGCCGTACAGAATGCGAAAAGGATCTGGGGGTTATGGTAAGCAGCAACCTCAAACCAAGTCAGCAATGCCTAAGCGTAAGAAATAAAGCAAATAGATTACTGGGATTTATATCAAGAAGTGTAAGCAACAGAAGTCCAGCGGTTATATTACAGCTTTATACATCATTAGTAAGGCCTCACCTAGATTATGCAGCTCAGTTCTGGTCTCCATTTTACAGAATGGATATAAATTCGTTAGAAAACATTCAGCGATGAATGACAAAGTTAATTCATAGCATTAGAAATCTTCCCTATGAAGAAAGATTGAAGACCCTTAAATTACATTCACTTGTAAGACGAAGAATGAGGGGAGATATGATCGAGGTATATAAGTGGAAGATGGGTATTAATAAGGGGGATATAAATAAGGTCTTGAGGATATCTCTCCAAGAGAGAACCCGCAATAATGGATTCAAATTGGATAAGTTTAGATTTAGAAAGGATATAGGAAAATATTAGTTTGGAAATAGGGTAGTTGATGAGTGGAACAGTCTGCCTAGTAGGGTCATTGAAGCTAGGACCTTGGGTAGTTTCAAATTTGGGTTGGATAAGTTCATGAGTGAGAGGGGTTGGATTTGAGTGGGACTCGCACTTGAGTTAATAGAATCTTCAAAGCTTATTTCTTGGGTAGAATTGAAAATTAGGTTGGGCAATTATTATGTTAGTGGGATGGATTGTGAAGAACTTGCCTAGTATGGGCCAACAGGCCTGCTGCAGTGTTCCTCCTTTCTTATGTTCTTATGTCATAGAACTTCAGGAAGATTTAGACAAACTTAATTCGTGGTCAGAAAAGTGGCAGATGCAGTTCAATGTAGATAAATGCAAGGTTCTGAAGCTCGGGAGTGTCCATAACCCAAGCACTTATAAGTTAAATAACGTAGAACTTAGTCATACAGATTGCGAGAAGGACTTGGGGGTGATGGTAAGCAGCAACCTTAAACCAAGACAGCAATGCCTAAGCGTACGTAATAAGGCAAATAGATTACTGGGATTTATATCAAGAAGTGTTAGCAACAGAAGTCCAGAGGTTATATTACAGCTTTATACATCATTAGTAAGGCCTCACCTAGATTACGCAGCTCAGTTTGTGTCTCCATATTACAGAATGGACATAAATTCGTTAGAAAACATTCAGCGTAGAATGACTAAATTAATACATAGCATTAGAAATCTTCCTTACGAAGAAAGATTGAAGACCCTTAAATTACATTCACTTGTAAGACGTAGAATGAGGGGAGACATGATCGAGGTATACAAGTGGAAAATGGGTATTAACAAAGGGGATATAAATAAGGTCTTAAGGGTATCTCTCCAAGAGAGAACCCGCAATAATGGATTCAAGTTAGATAAGTTTAGATTTAGAAAGGATATAGGAAAGTATTGGTTTGGAAATAGGGTAGTTGATGAGTGGAACAGTCTGCCTAGTAGGGTTATTGAAGCAAGGACCTTGGGTAGTTTTAAATTTAGGTTGGATAAATTCATGAGTGAAAGGAGAACCCGCAATAATGGATTCAAGTTAGATAAGTTTAGATTTAGAAAGGATATAGGAAAGTATTGGTTTGGAAATAGGGTAGTTGATGAGTGGAACAGTCTGCCTAGTAGGGTTATTGAAGCTAGGACCTTGGGTAGTTTCAAATTTAGGTTGGATAAATTCATGTCTGTGAATCTGAACAAGATGTCCTCTCTTGAGCTACTCTACCAGCAGCTGAAGGAAGAACTGAGGGTAGCTAAGCTTGAGATACAGCGACTGACTGAGGAAAACAAGAGGATTCGTAGTAATCCTCCTGTTGAGAATCCTCAAGCCAAGAAAGGAACCTGGACAGTGGCCGGAATGCATGGGACAAAGTTAAAGATCAAGAGGATGGATGGAGAGGTAGAATTAACGAAGAACCAGAAACCTGTTGTGGAAACATCGAACCGATTCTCCGTGTTACCCGATGAATGTGAGTCGACTACAGGTTTATAGAACAAAAGTTAGGGATAAGATAGGTCCCCTTAAAAATAACTTTGGGCATCTTACTGACAAGGAGAATGATATGTGCTCTATTTTTAATAATTATTTTCTCTCGGTTTTCACACAGGAAGACATTAATAATATCCCAGTAATTAATTTTTACAGAGGCCCAGAAGAAGATAAATTATGTAATATCACAGTCACTAGCGAAATGATTATGAAACAGCTGGACCGACTGAAACAAAATAAATCGCCGGGTCCTGATGAGCTTTTGCAAGGGTTCTTAAGGAATGCAAATGGAACTCTGTGAACCAATATCTAACATTTTTAATTTATCTCTTCAAACAGGTGTAGTGTCTGATATGTGGAAGATGGCTAATGTAATTCCTATTTTCAAAGCAGGGGACAAGTCACTACCGTCTAACTACCGCCCAATAAGCCTGACCTCAATTGTAGGCAAATTACTAGAGTCAATTATAGCTGATATTATTAGAAGCCATCTAGATAACCATAATTTGATTAATGATACCCAGCATGGATTCACGAGGGCCGTTCCTGCCTATCTAATTTATTAACCTTCTTCAGTAAAGCTTTTGAGGCTGTTGATCACGATAAAGAATTCGATATTGTATATTTAGACTTTAGTAAGGCTTTTGATAGAGTACCGCACCAGAGACTGTTAAAGAAAGTGGCAGCTCATGGCATTGGGGAAAAGTGCTGTCATGGATCGAGTCATGGCTCACCAATAGGAAGCAGAGAGTGTGCATAAATGGGGTTAAATCCGAATGGGGACTTGTAACAAGTGGTGTTCCACAGGGATCAGTCTTAGGCCCATTGTTATTTATAATATATATCAATGACCTTGATGAGGGAATTACTAGTGATATGAGCAAATTCGCCGACGACACGAAGATAGGTAGGATAATTGATTCAAACATAGATGTCATAGAACTTCAGGAAGATTTAGACAAACTTAATTGTGTCAGAAAAGTGGCAGATGCAGTTCAATGTAGATAAATGCAAGGTTCTGAAGCTCGGGAGTGTCCATAACCCAAGCACTTATAAGTTAAATAACGTAGAACTTAGCCATACAGATTGCGAGAAGGACTTGGGGGTGATGGTAAGCAGCAACCTTAAACCAAGACAGCAATGCCTAAGCGTACGTAATAAGGCAAATAGATTACTGGGATATATATCAAGAAGTGTTAGCAACAGAAGTCCAGAGGTTATATTACAGCTTTATACATCATTAGTAAGGCCCACCTAGATTGCAGCTCAGTTCTGGTCTCCATATTACAGAATGGACATAAATTCGTTAGAAAACATTCAGCGTAGAATGACTAAATTAATACATAGCATTAGAAATCTTCCTTACGAAGAAAGATTGAAAACCCTAAAATTACATTCACTTGTAAGACGTAGAATGAGGGAGACATGATCGAGGTATACAAGTGGAAAATGGGTATTAACAAAGGGGATATAAATAAGGTCTTGAGGTATCTCTCCAGAGAGAACCCGCAATAATGGATTCAAGTTAGATAAGTTTAGATTTAGAAAGGATATAGGAAAGTATTGGTTTGGAAATAGGGTAGTTGATGAGTGGAACAGTCTGCCTAGTAGGGTTATTGAAGCTAGGACCTTGGGTAGTTTCAAATTTAGGTTGGATAAATTCATGAGTGAGAGGGTTGGATTTGTGGGACTCGCGCATGAGTGGGTAGAATTGTCAACTTATTTCTTGGTAGCATTGAAGATTGGGTTGAGCAAATATTCTGTTAGTGGGACGGATTGTGAAGGACCTGCCTAGTATGGGCCAACAGGCCTGCTGCAGTGTTCCTCCTTTCTTATGTTAACATCACGAACGACACCAAGGAAGGTAAGAACATTGTTCTTGTTGGGGATAGTCAAATTAGGTATATGGATAGGGCCTTCTGCTTGAAAGAGAGAAGTAGGAGACAGAGGGTTAAGAACATAAGAACATAAGAAAGGAGGAACACTGCAGCAGGCCTGTTGGCCCATACTAGGCAGGTCCTTCACAATCCATCCCACTAACAGAATATTTGCTCAACCCAATTTTCAAAGCTACCCAAGAAATAAGCTTGACAATTCTACCCACTCATGCGAGTCCCACTCAAACCCAACCCTCTCACTCATGAATTTATCCAACCTAAATTTGAAACTACCCAAGGTCCTAGCTCAATAACTACTAGGCAGACTGTTCCCCCATCAACACTATTTCAAACCAATACTTCCCTATATCCTTTCTAAATCTAAACTTATCTAACTTGAATCCATTATTGGGTTCTCTCGGAGAGATATCCTCAAGACTTTTTTTATATCCTTTGTTAATACCCATTTTCCACTTGTATACCTCGATCATGTCTCCCTCATTCTACGTCTTACAAGTGAATGTAATTTAGGGTCTTCAATCTTTCTTCGTAAGGAAGATTTCTAATGCTATGTATTAATTTAGTCATTCTACGCTGAATGTTTTCAACAATTTATGTCCATTCTGTAATATGGAGACCAGAACTGAGCTGCAACTAGGTGAGGCCTACTATGATGTATAAAGCTGTAATATAACCTCTGGACTTCTGTTGCTAACATTCTTGATATAAATCAGTAATCTATTTGCCTATACTACGCTTAGGCATTGCTGTCTTGGTTTAAGGTGCTGCTACCATCACCCAAGTCCTTCTCGTCTGTAGGGTAAGTTCTACGTTATTTAACTTATAAGTGCTTGGTTATGGACACTCCGAGCTCAGAACCTTTCATTTTCACTTGAACTGCATCTACTTTCTGACACGAATTAAGTTTTTCTAAATCTTCCTGAGTTCTATGACATCTATGTTTGAATCAATTATCCTACCTATCTTCGTGTCGTCGGCAATTTGCTCATATCACTAGTAATTCCTCATCAAGTCATTGAAAATATTATAAATAACAATGGGACCTAAGACTATCCTGTGGACACCACTTGTTACAAGTCCCCATTCATTTAACCCATTATGACACTCTGCTTCCTATTGGTGAGCCATGACTCGATCCAGAACACTTTTCCCAATGCCATGAGCTGCCACTTTCTTGTCTCTGGTGCGGTACTTATCAAAAGCCTTACTAAAGTCTAAATAAACAATATCGAATTCTTATCGTGATCAACAGCCTCAAAAGCTTTACTGAAGAAGGTTAATAATTTGATAGGCAGGAAGGCCCTCGTGAATCCATGCTGAGTATCATTAATCAAGTATGGTTATCTAGATGGCTTCTAATAATATCAGCTATAATTGACTCTAGTATTGCCTACATGAGTCAGGCTTATTGGGCGGTAGTTGACGGTAGTGACTTGTCCCCTGCTTAAAATAGGAATACATTAGCCATCTTCCACATATCAGACACTACACCTGTTTGAAAGATAAATTAAAAATGTTAGATATTGTTCCTAGAGTTCCATTTTGCATTCCAAGAACCCTTGCAAAAGCTCATCAGGACCCGGCGATTTATTTTGTTTCAGTCGGTCCAGCTGTTTCATAATCATTTCGCTAGTGACGTGATATTACATAATTTATCTTCTTCTGGGCCTCTGTAAAATTAATACTGGGATTATTAATGCTCCCGTGTGCCGAGAAAATAATTATTAAAAATAGAGCACATCATTCTCCTGTCAATAAGATGCCCAAAGTTATTTTAAGGGGACTATCTTATCCTAACTTTGTTCTATAAACCTGGAAAAACTTTTGGGTTAGTTTTGAATCCCTAGCAACTTTAATTTCATAGTCCCGTTTAGATTTTCTTATTCCCTTTTTAACGTCCCTCTTAATGTCAGTATACTGATTTATAAGATGACCCTCACCTCTTTTTATGCGCCTATAAATTCCTTTCTTCTGCCCTAAAAGATATTTGAGCCTATTATTCATCCATTTTGGGTCATTTCTACTTGATCTAATTTCTTTATACGGGATAAATGTTCTTTGGGCAGCCTGTATAGTGTTAAGAAAACTGTCATATTGATACCTCTCTTCTTCACCCCAGTCCACAGTTGATAAGTGTTCTCTAAGTCCATTATAATCTGCTAAGCGAAAATCTGGGACCATTACTGAATTATCCTACTATCATACATCCATTCAATGCTAAAGGTAATTGACTTGTGGTCGCTTGAGCCGAGTTCCTCTGTAATTTCTAAATTATTAACAAGGGTTTCCTTGCTTGCCAGAACCAAGTCAAGTAGGTTATTTCCCCTTGTAGGTTCTGTTACAAACTGCTTTCCTGGGGCTGGGATGGAGGATATTGTTAGCCGTCTGGACGACATCATGAGAGGTAATGGGAGCAATCCTATTATCTGTCTCAGTGCTGGAGGCAACGATGTTGGCAGACGTAGGAGTGAGGACCTGACTAGCAGGTATAGGTCAGCAATAGACATAATTAGGAAGAAGGGTGGGAACCCTGTCATATGTGGTATTTTGCCAAGGAGAGGAGTTGGAGATGAATGGCTGTCCAGGGCAATTGGTGTCAATTGCTGGCTGGACAAACACTGTAAGGATAATGCAGTACCATTCATTTGCAACTGGGACCACTTCTATGGCCGAAATGACATGTATGCCAGGGATGGGGTTCACTTATCCAGGGCAGGTGTGGATTTTCTTGCTAGCTCAGTTGAGGTGTTGTTAGGACTTTAAACTAGGATTAGTTAGAGGTATGGGTTTAGAAATGGAAAATAATGAATGTCGAAATATAGATCTAGGCTTTGATATAAAAATCTTAACAATAACAAGGACAGAAATAGGTATAGTGGTAAAACAGAATGGAGCAGGAAGGGTAAAGAGAAAGGAGGGTCTTTAAAGTGTATTATACAAATAGTCGTAGTGCTAGGAATAAGATGGACGATTTGAGATTATTTGCAAGTGCAGGTAACATTGATGTATTTGCCATAACTGAGACGTGGTTCAATACGAAAAATAGGGACATGCCTGCTGAATGTCATATACAGGGTTTTAAATTGTTCCAAGTAGACAGAAGTTTCGGGAAGGGGGTGGAGTGGCACTGTATGTCGAGATCGCTTGAACTGTTGCATAAAAAGGGGATAAAGTCTGAAATAACACATACAGAGTCTGTCTGGATAGAATTTTCAGAGGGCATGAAAAATTGATTTTAGGTGTGATATACCGTCCCCAAACTTAGATAGGGACCAAGGGAGACTACTATGGGAGGAAATTGTTAAGGCCACAATGCACGATAACGTAGTTATTCTGGGTGACTTCAACTTTAGTCAAATTGATTGGAATTTTTGACTGGGAATTTAGAATCTAACGACTTCTTAGATGTAGTTCAAGATTGTTTTTTGAAGCAGTTTGTGACAGAACCTACAAGGGGAAATAACCTGAACATAAGAACATAAGAAAGGAGGAACACTGCAGCAGGCCTGTTGGCCCATACTAGGCAGGTCCTTCACAATCCGTCCCACTAACAGAATATTTGCTCAACCCAATCTTCAATGCTACCCAAGAAATAAGCTTTGACAATTCTACCCACTCATGCGCAGTCCCACTCAAATCCAACCCCTCTCACTCATGAATTTATCCAACCTAAATTTGAAACTACCCAAGGTCCTAGCTTCAATAACCCTACTAGGCAGACTGTTCCACTCATCAACTACCCTATTTCCAAACCAATACTTTCCTATATCCTTTCTAAATCTAAACTTATCTAACTTGAATCCATTATTGCGGGTTCTCTCTTGGAGAGATATCCTCAAGACCTTATTTATATCCCCTTTGTTAATACCCATTTTCCACTTGTATACCTCGATCATGTCTCCCTCATTCTACGTCTTACAAGTGAATGTAATTTTAGGGTCTTCAATCTTTCTTCGTAAGGAAGATTTCTAATGCTATGTATTAATTTAGTCATTCTACGCTGAATGTTTTCTAACGAATTTATGTCCATTCTGTAATATGGAGACCATAACTGAGCTGCGTAATCTAGGTGAGGCCTTACTAATGATGTATAAAGCTGTAATATAACCTCTGGACTTCTGTTGCTAACACTTCTTGATATAAATCCCAGTAATCTATTTGCCTTATTACGTACGCTTAGGCATTGCTGTCTTGGTTTAAGGTTGCTGCTTACCATCACCCCCAAGTCCTTCTCGCAATCTGTATGGCTAAGTTCTACGTTATTTAACTTATAAGTGCTTGGGTTATGGACACTCCCGAGCTTCAGAACCTTGCATTTATCTACATTGAACTGCATCTGCCACTTTTCTGACCACGAATTAAGTTTGTCTAAATCTTCCTGAAGTTCTATGACATCTATGTTTGAATCAATTATCCTACCTATCTTCGTGTCGTCGGCGAATTTGCTCATATCACTAGTAATTCCCTCATCAAGGTCATTGATATATATTATAAATAACAATGGGCCTAAGACTGATCCCTGTGGAACACCACTTGTTACAAGTCCCCATTCGGATTTAACCCCATTTATGCACACTCTCTGCTTCCTATTGGTGAGCCATGACTCGATCCATGACAGCACTTTTCCCCAATGCCATGAGCTGCCACTTTCTTTAACAGTCTCTGGTGCGGTACTCTATCAAAAGCCTTACTAAAGTCTAAATAAACAATATCGAATTCTTTATCGTGATCAACAGCCTCAAAAGCTTTACTGAAGAAGGTTAATAAATTAGATAGGCAGGAACGGCCCCTCGTGAATCCATGCTGGGTATCATTAATCAAA
>WNWK01039389.1:0-17475 GCA_009830355.1 Cherax destructor
CAGAGAGTCAAGTATACAGTGCATGTACAATATATGTAGAGAAATCAGCTTAAATTCATATACAGCAGTCAAAAACCATCATTGTGACCTAGGAAGATGTATTAAGAAAAAGGAAAGTATGATGATCTAGGAAAATATTTTATAGTTAATGAAATGAAATGTTAGAAGGAAGAGGAGACATGGGATAAATTTAGGAAAGCATTTTTAGTGTGTGCAGCAGAAATTTGTGGGTAAAGGAGGGTAGTTGCAGGTAGGAAGAAGAATGATTGGAGGAATGATGAGGTAAAGAGGGTGGTAAGGGAGGAAAATATTAGCATATAAAAGATGTTTTACAATGTAAAAATGAAATAAGAAGGAAGAATATATGGAGAGGAAGAGGAAGATTAAAGGCTGTTAGGAAATAGAAGAAGTAAAAACTGAGCCATCTCTAGATGGGAGGATGACACAAAAGCAAAACTGGCATCAGAAAGAGTGGGATTCAAAACCTGGTGGTCCTTGGTCATGAACCGACAAGATATTCACCTGATGAAATTATTCCACCTCTAAATTGACAGGACTGGACTGTCTTTACTAGCATTTAAGAAAAACCTGACCTACTAGCTGAACACTTTGCTGCCTAGGTGCAAGTTCTTGATCCTGCTAGCTGCAAGAATTGTATCAAAGTTGTCAGAGGTGATAATAAGGCAGGATGAAGTATATTTCTTAAATCCTGGACTGTAAAAAGGCTGTAGGCCCAGATAAGGTGAGCCCAAGATTGTTGTGTGTGTGTGCTTATGTATACATGTATGTAAGTATACATGTGCTTGTGTATTAGTGTGAATGTATTTGTGTGCATATGTACATGTGTGTGTGATAAAACGAGAACCCAGCCAAACACTGTAATAAGAAGTGTCCTGTGGCTCAGCTGGAAGCTTCCTTAGCTCACAAACTGAGCAACTGTGGTTCAGTCCCTGGCATAGGTGGAAAGGGGCATGTTTCCTTACACCTGCTGCCATTGCTAACCTCGCAGTAAGTGGGTGCCTGGGTGTTGGCCGACTGCTGTGGTTCACATCCAACGGGGTGTTAGTACATATATCTTAGATAGAGTTAGGCTTTGAAATGAGCTGATGTAATATGATAATCACTCAGTGATGCTCCAGTGATTTCAGGGCTTTTAAATTGTGTTAGCATACTGGCAAATTTGCATCTACACAGCCTAAACTGATAGGGTATCATTTTTTTTTTTGAAATGCATCAGCAATAAAGGTTTGAAGCCTTCTCCAGTTATTGAATGGAAATATATATCACAATTTGTTTAATAGAATTGGCAAATTGGGACTTATGCAATCCAATAACCAAAATTTTTGTTAAATGAAAAACACCAGTGCTAAATGTTTGAAGCAGACCAGAACAAGCATTCTCCAGTTATCTCCAGAATCAAAGTAGTCCAAGTTTTTAACTATTTTAGTATATTGGTAAATTTGCACCTACACAGCCTAAACTTATTGGGTACATATCGTCCTCCTCATAAGATGCATCAAGTATTGATGACTGAAGCCATTCAAATGAGGCATAATCAGAATATTTCATGGAATGTAATTTTACACCATTTTAAAAATAAAACTAGCAAACTGGTATTTACACATTCCAATAACAGTTCCAACCTCATGAGTAGGATACACCTTTGAGTTGAAGCCAATCGGAAGAGGCTTTCTTAAGTAATCACACAAAAACAAAACCATGAATGGCCTGTTTAAAACAGACCAGAAGGCATATACCAATAGTTACTTGAACCTTTTCCTAGTTATAGTACACCAGCAATGAAGATTTGAAAATGATTAGATAAAGGATTCTCAGATTATAAACAGACACTTTGAGGGAAGAAAAAAAAATGAGGCAACTGCATAAAGGTACCCCTTTAGGAATACCTGTATCTAATAATAATAAACTCCATTTATCCTCTTTAAATTCAAAACAATTGCTTTCTGCTAGCTCTAATGGACAAGATATACCATTCAGTGGATAGACAGACATTTGCTTTTGATCTGTCTTGCCTGCATACTGCCCTAAACATAACTTGCAACCTGTGTTGTAGTAAATCTTTTTAAAAAAAGTTATTTGTTTTTCTATATTATAGAATGACAGAAAACATTTTATTTGTGAATGGGATAATTGATATAATTTTCACTGTGAAGTGCTCAATAAAAAACTAAGTGGTGTTTCTGATCACTGCAGTCTCTGGCCACTAAAAATCATTTTAAAAATTCTGCAGTGCTATGATATCTCATAGTTCAAGAGGCTAAAAGTGGTAGGGAGGGTTGAAACTGGTCATCTTGGAGGCAAAACTGACAAGTAATAATTCCTAGGTGGTTCATATACTGTACAGGAAGATTTTTTCAGAATGTAGTAGTTTATGATGAGTGACTATTAACGAAGAAATGCAAGTCTGTGAATCTGAATATAATTTTATTAGCATCTGGAAAGAAATGCTTGAATGCAATTCTTTCATTTTACATCTGGCATTAGCACTCTTTCTACTGTGTATCCAAGTGACAACTTTTCCAAGCTACAAACTCCTCTTGTCTTTCAAAATAAATTACAATTAAAGCACTAAATTTGCTTAAATAATAACAGTGTAGATTGTAAAGAATAACAATGTGGACTTTTTTAATAATTAAACAAAAATAAATTAATTTGAGAAGAATTTTTTGTAGAGTAAGCATTGCTTTCATTACTTTCTAATAATATATGCCACTATTAAGTTTATTTTTAATCTAACACTGCTACTTCAGTCAGCCTCATGTTGTTCTTTGTAATTCTGTTGGGTTTGATGCAAGTGTGAGTATTATGCAAAAAAAAATGAAAGTGCAGTAAAACCTCGATTTAATGGATTTCAGATTTAATTGACTAAATCCTTGGCTGAACGACATTCAGAAGCAATGGACAAAGGGTGTTAAATCCAGAAATGTCTGTTAATCTTAGTCATCTGGGTAAATTCATTAAGGATTTAATGGATTTCTGTCTGTATTTAACTGACAATGTTGTTAAATACAGAATTACCTGTTAATGTTAGTCTGCTGGGTAAATTTGTTTTTGGATTTAATAGACCTAGTTTGTTAAATCCAAAAATTGTCTGTTACTGTTAGGACATGGAAATTTTTTCTCAAAGTTGAGATTTAAAGGACTTCCCTTTTCCCCATATTATTCCATTAAATTGAGGGTACGCTGTGATTTAATTAATTAAACACCATCAATATTTGTTCCAGCCTTGCAAAATAAATTATTTATAAGTTTCTTCCAAGACTCCTGTGAAGAACCTTTGAGAAACAATCACCTTGGTGTGCCCCTCTTTTTTTAAATTAATTTTTTTTAGTCATTATTGTCTAATTATGGAAATAGCATTTCAGAAATAATGTTACTATTGGTTTCCTCAGTTCTTTAATTTATTAAATCCTGTGCTATATAACACACTGAAGTAACTGAACTATATTCCATTTTATAATCAGTAAACCCTAATTTCAATAGAAATTACTCATTACTTCTTTGGAACAACTCTTGGAAAACTTGTAGATAATAAACATTACTGTGATCTTTTCTAAATTCTGCCTGTTCTCTTAGCTGATGAAAATCAAGTCTTCCATGAAGCCTTTAGGTGAGTATTTTAGTCATAATCTTTTAAATAACTGATAGAAGGCTTATGATCTGCAATTTGTTTGTTTAGGTCTTTAAGAAAGGTTTGAAAATAATAGTTTAATTTTTATGAATTCTGTTAATTTTCTCTTTTTATAAGTTGACAAACCATTACCTGGTGCTTGTCCAGTTAACATGTACAGTGCATCACTGCTTAAGCAAAAACTGTTAAAACAAAATCACTGTATGAGAAAAAGTGCTGTGTAGCAGTGTCCACTTAAATAATTGCACATTTGTTAGAAATTGTGGGAAGGTACATTAGTGTTTGTAATTGCTGCTGGTACATTAACAGCCATCATCACCTACCACTCATGCCTCACACGGTGCTGCCCTCTCCTTGATGTGGTGTTCATCCATGCTTTTTTTATGTTGTGCATGCTAGCGCTTCTGGTAAGCATGCTGCATTTATATAATCAGTGAGAAAAAAGCTACAAGCCTTGATACGTGTCCATGCCATAAAGAGATGGTGTCTCTTCTGCTGCCAGAACATCTGGTGAAAAATTCATAAAACAGTAAGGATTTTGACTCATGAAATCGTAATGACACGATTGCAAACAAACCACGGGTATGGCTGGGGATTGAACTCGCAGCAAGTGGGTCATAAAACTTCAGGCCAGCGTGTAAGCCACAGGGCCAGCTTCATCACGGCCACACTGGTGGGAGATTCACCTATAAAAACTTGCATTTGTGTTCACAGTGGGACCTGTGCTAACCTCCCTATGGTGTATAAATACCTAGTTGGATGAATCTTATTGAAGCCAGCTGGCCCAGTGCCTTACACACTGGCCTGGAGTTTTACGACTCGCTTGCTGCGAGTTTAATCCCAACCCATACCGTGGTCAGTAAGGATTTTGCTTGTAATACAGCAGAAAATAGACTTCCCATACTTAGAAAATTGAAGGGTGCAGTAAAATTAGGAGATAGATTTGTAGACAGCAGCTATATAGGGTGGTATTATCGTCCTACCATGGAAGTGAAACAAAAGTCATTTATATATTTTGCATTTTGACAGAATTGCTGATCTTTCCGTCTGTCTCTTAAACATGTAATATGTCCAGTAAATCTAACAAATTTCTACCATACTTTCACTATTCACTTTATTTTTTGTGCATTCTGAATCATTTTTGTACTTTTATACTTTACTGTTTTGGTGGCTGGGTCTGATACTGGGCCTTTAGGGCAATGATTCTCAGGACCATAAACACACATTAACAGATATTTTATAAGTATAAGTATTAAGATGGTTATGGAGAAGTTCAATGTTTAAAGAAAAATTATACATAATTTAAGAATAGACAAAGATTTTTGTTTAAATTTTAATTGAAAACACACTGTCTGAAGGCATAAGGCAGCACTGTATGACCCTGGTGGTTTAGCGCTTAGTTTTGATTATATGTAATAATAATGAAGGCAAGAGAAAATAAAACTTTGTGGGAATCTGCTAACCAAGAACTAAACTGTGTTCTGTTGCTAACCAAGAACTAAACTGTGTTCTGTTGCTAACCAAGAACTAAACTGTGTTCTGTTGCTAACCAAGAACTAAACTATGTTCTGTTGCTAACCAAGAACTAAACTGTGTTCTGTTGCTAACCAAGAACTAAACTGTGTTCTGTTGCTAACCAAGAACTAAACTGTGTTCTGTTGCTAACCAAGAACTAAACTGTGTTCTGTTGCTAACCTAGAACTAAACTGTGTTCTGTTGCTAACCAAGAACTAAAATGTGTTCTGTTGCTAACCAAGAACTAAACTGTGTTCTGTTGCTAACCAAGAACTAAACCATGTTTTATATTCATTTTCAGTACTGTAAATGATTACTTAAGTGATGCAGTAAAATGTTCCTCTTACTGGCAGAATCATAATGGAAGAGGCCAGGCAATTTGCTAAAAAAAAATGAATGTTTATAACAATGCTGGATATAATCATGGGTGGCTGGAGGGATATCAGAAATAATATTGTATGCATTACATTAAGCCATATTATGATGGACATGTGCAAACTAGGGTGCTATGTGGATTTAAATGAACAAATTTGCAAGTTTGTCAAGGAGCATAGTTTAACTCTTTTTAACAGATCTATAATGCTGGCAATACAGGTTCATTTTCAAGAGGGATTGTACAAACTGCTGTAGAGGTGTTTCTGTCATTACATAATCCAAGAAAGGTACACCATGAGCCCAACACCCTCTACCTCAATGCATAACAAAGGAAAAGTACAGAGTGCAACATAACTTTCAGATGCAATTAAATATTAGTGATAAAGCTATGAAGACAATCAGAAGAGGCATTCAAAAGTTATTGCATGAAAACCAATTTGTTTAATAAATCACAGAGTGTTTACCACTCGGCCAACTGGCTCTAATAAGATTCATCCAACTAGGTATATTTCTGTACATCATAAGGAGATTAGCATGGGCTCCACTGCAACCACAAATCCAGGTTTTTACAGACGAATCCACAGCAGCATGGCTGTGGCTTGCTCTAGCTTAAATCCCTTCAAAGCCATCATCATGACTGGCAAAATCATAATAAAATTTTAATGCAGTCAGATTAGGTGTTCTCATGTCATAAATGAAAACCTTGTAGGGGTAAAAAATAAGAAATCTGGCAACCTGTTAAAGGTACTCCTTCAAGAATGCCATGAGATATAAGTACGTATGTGGGGTGAAAAACTCCAATTAGTGAGTGGCTTACTGTTTTGACCTGTATAGCTGCAGGGAGCACATAATACACCCTACTTGTAATAAACTAAATTAAAAACCTGCAAACCTTCAAAGATGTCAAAATGTTGCTTGTTATTGATGAGTTGGACCAAAAAAGACTGGATTATATAAGAAATTGCCAACCAGGAGTTTCCAAAACATTTTGCGAGGCCAGACATCACTGTAACAGCCACAATCCCTTAAAACTGCAAAATAATGCTACTGCTTGACATCTAACAACTGTTTTACCTACCCATCAGCAGAAAGCCTAAATTAATGAAATAGGACTGATTTTGCAAAATGCTTCTGTAACTGAAAGTCCTTGATCCAGCCCATTGGTCAATACATAACAGTTTTGAAGACCAATATTGCAATAGGTTAATGGCTGACTTAATAAAGTTTCATGAAAATGGTAACTAGAATTTTTTATAGAAGAAACCTGTTATAAATGTTCACATAAGGTTAGTACAGTATTGTACTTCTATGCCGAAAAATGCACAGCATATGATGTGACATGGTAAGTCCCTCAAAGATGATCAAGAGTAGGTTTTGAAGGGTTTCAAGATAATTCTTCGCAGTGTATTTATTAAAAAATGCCAAAAGACTATAAAATGATCACTCAGACTGTTGAGAAGGACTCCAAATACAGTGGTACCTCGAGTTACGATATTTTTTCGTTCGAGAATGCTGTTCAAGTGCCATTACCAAACGAATTTATTCCCATAAGGAATAATGTAAAATAGGCTAGTCCTTTTACACCCCCAAAAATATACCTACAAAAGCATTTAAAAAAATAAACTTACATAAAAGGGCGATTTTGGGGACCATCGTAACTCGAGGTACCACTGTACTAGCTTGACTGTAATGATCATCTTGCTTTTCATCAGACATTGGTGACCATCAAGGTCATTAATTTTGTCAGAAAATTAGAAGCAGGAGAAAGTAATGAATGGGCTCAAGAACTAGTTTTAGTGCTTAGTTATGATTATGATCAGGAACTAGTTGCTGAATTGACAGGTGTAGCAATAGGAAAGGTTATATCCTATTTCAATGAAATAATCTTTATGCAGAAGAAATATGTAACTAAATATCAAATGGTGCAAGTGTTCAGGTATTCAGTCTTATCAGTCAGAGGAATCATTGATGTCATTACATGAAAAATTACCTTCCCCATTACCCACACGGAGGCTCAAGATGGTCACATGGTTGAACCATTACCATTCGCTCTAGTTCCCAACTCTATAAGCAGTGCTGAGGTGTAGATCATTCACAGTTAGAAAGTGCTCTACACACTATAAATATTTATATACTTTGAAATAGAAAAATGCATTCAACTTTTAGTGAGATGTTAGACTAAGTACTAAAGACTGGGCACTACAAGCCTAACTCTTATCCTATAGCTACAAGTACATACTCACAAATAAATAATCACACATTACTGTATTAAATTACTGTACTGTATTATAAAAAAATTGATTCCCCATATATTTTTTGGTTCTTATCTAAAAATAAGCTAAAATTTGAAAGCTCCAGATTCAGATGATTTTATATTACAAGTGATGCACTGTACTGTACTCAATGCTCGTTTTGTTTTCAGACATTTGAATGTATCATGAGATTTTAAACCATTCCACTGACTGATCTCTTGTGCAGATTTACTTGAATCTTCTCAAACTTTTTAACAATGCTACACACCTAATTTTTTATTATGATTTACTATCTTGAAAGTTAATTTTTTTGCTTATTAATTACTGCTGCCTGTGTTATTCTTATCACAGCACAGTTGAATGCCTAAATGATATACCCTCCATGCTGTAGTTTTTTAACAGGTTATTAGAGCTTAGAACAGTTTTTATCATTTTTTTTTTTTTGTATTTCATTTCCTTCCTTTTTGAGTATATTTTGGTTCTTTTTAATATTTTGCAGTGTCACTTGTCATTTTATGGAACACTGGAGGGATCTAAGGTATAATATGCCACACCTTATTCACAACAGTACGTGCCTCTCTTAGACCCAATTATAACCTCTGATCACCAGATAATATTTCCTTGTAATTGTCATTACCCGAGGCTTTCTGAATATAGTACTTCAAATCCATCACACAAACTTTTGCTCTTCCTCATCATAGATATTTGTATCTTCAAGCCCCGCCAACTGCCTTATAAGGTTTGTGGCAGTCCCTACTGCTCCACTTTTTTTTTTTTTAGAATTTCCAGCTCTTTGTCTGACACACCGGACTTGCCAGAATCATTCTGACTGACCAGTTTGCCCTCCTTCAGGTTTGGCTTCCCAGACCCCTTCCAGGGGATTCCTGGAGGTTGGTGAACAATGGCATAAGCTAACAGAGAGAAAGAGAAAACATAATATAGGTTTCACTGTGAACATAGTATCTTTCTCATGATTCCTGCATGTGTTCAGAAATGAACAGTTTTTCACTTTAGGGACTTACTGTGTCAGGTCATGCTACTCCTAGTACTGTACCATGTTCTTCAAATGGGAGCAAAATATATAATTGGGCCCTGCATCCATCAACAGTGTGTGAGCCCCTGCTCTTTGACGTGTCATATTTAATGTCATGTTCTGCTGCACTTACTGGCCACAGCCTTCCATATCTGATGCCTAGGAATGAGGTATGTTTTGATGTCCCCCATTGCCCCCACATTTCTAGGGGCACTTTTCCTGCTCCTCATCTACCAGTTTTCACACCAGTTGGAAACCCTCTCCACAGGGATCCTTTCAGGGGCATACCAGTCCTGAATTTTGGGTTGATAACTGCCTGTAGGAGTTTGGCTGGTTCTATGCTCATCAACATGGAATTTCCTGACTGATGGTCTTGCTCTCTTTTTTATATAAGATGAGACTCAATCCTTCCAGGGTGTATTCCACAAGGACCCCTATGGCCTTTCTCTTTGTCATTTCATTAGTGACTTCCTTGGTGAGCCTGTTTCCAGTCTTGTGGTACCTTTTTTTGGGACAGAACTGAGGGATACATATCTGGTACACCCTGAGTATCTTCACTATCTTCCTAGTGCAACAGCATGGAAATGAAACCTGTGCCTCTGTCCATTTTGAAGATGGAATCTATTTCTAGAGTTTGTTACTATCTTGTTCAGACTCTGTAGACTGCTATTCTTCACTCACACTTGTCCAGGTGCCTCAGTACCTTAGCAAATCAGTGTAAAATGGCTTTCAAGAGGTCTTTCATTCTCTGGTGGCATGGTTCGGCTCACCAGATATAAACTTGTTCATAAGGGCCAGCCACAACACTCCAGCTATAGTCTCTCCATTCCTTGACCCACTGGCCTCATCTACGGATGTTTTCTCCCTGAACAGGCAGGTGGTCAATTTCCTCACACCTTCCTGCCTATCTCTTGGTTTAATGAAGCCATACCTTGCATTGACTCAAATTCAAATGTTTATTTCCTTGTAAAACTTACAATGTGTGGCTTACATGTTATAAGATATTAATTACAAAGAAGGGCACTAGCTTGCCTAGGCATTTCGGGCAGACTAATACTAATTCTTACTGTACAGTGGACCCCCGAGTATCGGCCGTAATCCGTTCCAGGAGCTAGGCCTTAACTCGAACTGGCCGAAAGTCGAACCATTATTTCCCATAAGAAATAATGTAAATACAGTGGTCCCTCGGTTTTCGCCGAAAATTCGTTCCAGAATGCTGCTCAAGTGCCATTACCGAACAAATTTACTTCCTTAAGAAATAATGTCACGTAGGTTAGTCTATTTCAGACCCCCAAAAATACACTTGCAACAGCACTTACGAAAATACACTTACATAAATGTTCGAGTTTGGAGATGCAAAACCAAGGGACCACTGTACAGTGGACCCCGAGTAACGAGCAAATTTCATTCAGAGCCTGCTCAAGTGCCATTACCGACGAATTTACTCCCTTAAGAAATAATGTCAAGTAGGTTAGTCCATTTCAGACCCCCAAAAATACACTTACAAAAGCACTTACAATATTATACTTACATAATTGTACGATTTCCGGGGTGCTCGTTACTAGGGGGTCCACTGTACAATTAGTAATCTGTTCCAGACACCCAAAAATATTCACAAAAAATTAATTTTGTAAAGATTAACTATAGTTTTATATACACAAAACACATAATAACAACACTTAATAACACATAATAACAACACTTAATAACACATAATAACAAGAAATAATCAATTTACATTTAAAATAACATTTACTTGTCTTTATTGAAGAGACTTGCTGGCATCTGGAAGATATGGAGGAGGAGAGGGGGAGGGCTTAGTGTTTGGAAGGGAAATCCCCCTCCATAAGGACTTCAGGTAACAAGTCCCTCTCTGGGGTTACTTCCCTTTTTGTCTTTTAATGCCACTAGGACCAGCTTGAGAGTCACTAGACCCCTGTCGCACAAAATAACTGTCAAGAGTCCTCTGTTTCTGGCGCCTCTTTAACATGTTCCTGAAGTGCAATATGGCTCTTGTCACTGAACTGGTTGCAGAGATGGCTTATTTCACCTTGCTCAGGGTGAAATTCTTCAACGAAACTTTGCACATTGTTCCATTTTGAACAAATTTCCTTAACCCTTTGAGGGTCGAAAGGCCCTCTCCCAAACTTGTTCTCAGGGTCGAAAAATTTTCAAAAGAAAAAAAATTATGTTTTCTTACGAAATGATAGAGAATCTTTTTCTGATCATAACAACACCAAAATTATGAAATTTGATGGAAAACTAACGGAATTATGCTCTCGCGAAGTTAGCTGTATCGGCAATATTTACGCATCGGCGATTTCGCCCACTTTGAGCCTTATTTCCGACAAATTCCAATGTTTCAGTCTATACTAAAATTATAGCTATTTCTCTAGAATTCTATTTGTTCTATCAATTGAGTATAAGAAACCACCAATTTACCGATTTCAACTACCCAATAAGGTTGTCAGAAATTGGCAATTTGGCCAATTTCACACAAATTTCAAAAGATGCCAATTTCAAAATAGGGTCCAGAATAAACGAGACAGACATTTGTGGCACTCAAATAACATTTTATCTGTTCATTAGTCACGTCTCCAGGCCCATCTTACATTACTTTTGCTTTCCATTTTGAATTTTTATTCTCACAAAAAAATAGAAGATTTACTGTTATGTATACAACTGCATCATTGTAAAAACAGTATAAATAATATCAGTGCACTTGTGCAAGAATATTAGATGTGCCAGTTGATGTGTATTAGATGCATGGCATGATTTGTTTACTCTTGAACATCAGCAAAAATCGAACATTTTCGCTACTTTGCGCTCAGTTTCAAGGTACTTGTCATCGTAAAACCAATCAAAATCATCACTATTTCTGTAATATATCTTCCATTCTATCAAATAAGACCAAGAAAATCAGAATACAACCATAAATACCATACGAAAATACACCCGAAAGTCGCTGTTTTAAACCAAAAAAATGGTCAGAGGTTTTTTTTTCTCATTATGCACTGTGTGCTTCAGGATTTTTTTTATACTGCACACACTGACCATGCAGACCCATTCTTTCATATGTAGGCCTGCCAGCTTTCTTCCACCAGATTTGAAGGTGCTAAAATTTATGAGTACAAGTACGTGACTGACCCTGGCTGCAATGACGTACTAGTACGTGACCGACCCTCAAAGGGTTAATCCGTGAAGAAGGCACCTCACCCTGTCCATCTTCCTCCTCCTGTGAATCAATTTCCTTTACTGTGTTCTGATGCTGTTGGAAATGAAGCTCTTGCAGCTCTTCAGTGGTTAGCTCTACCCTGTGGTCCTCCACCAACTTCCACATCCTCACCACTCACCTCCAACCCAAGGCAGTTCCCCAATGCCACAATACCTTCCACAACAGGCAAAGGGTCATCAAGGTCTGGGTCAGCCTCAAACCCTTCAAAATCCCTCTGTTCGACACAACCTGGCCACAATTGTCTCCAAGCAGAGTTCAAAGTCCTGGAAGTCACTCCCTCCCAAGCCTTACCTATAAGGCTTATGCAATGGATGATACTGAAGTGATCTTTCCAGAACTCTCTTAGGGTCAACTCAGTGTCCGAGGTCACTTCAATGCACTTTTGAAACACTGCTTTTGTGTACAGTTTTTTGAAGTTAGAAATGACCTGCTGGTCCATGGGCTGGATGAGAGGAGTGGTGTTAGGAGGCAAGAACTTCACTGTGATGAAACTGAACTCATCAGACAAATAGTCTTCCAAGTTGTGAGGATGAGCAGGAGCATTGTGCAGTACTTGAGTCCCAATTTCTTTTCCTGTAGGTATTTTTTCACACTGGGGCCAAACATCCAGTGAACCATTCCAGGAAAATTTGCTTCATGACCCATGCCTTAGTGTTAGCCTTCCAAAACACACACAAATTTTTATTGTTGACATTGTGTTTCTTGAACACACTGGGATTTTCAGAGTGATACACCAGTAAAGGCTTCACTTTAAAATCCCCACTAGCATTACTACACAACATGAGAGTTAGTCTGTGTTTCATAAGCTTGTGTCCTGGCAGTGCCTTTTCCTCTTGAGTAATGTAGGTACTCTTCGGCATTTTTTTTCCAAAAGAGGCCTGTTTCATCACAATAAACACTTGTTGGGGTTTGAATTTTTCAGTGTCTACAAACCCCTTAAATTCAGACACAAACTTTTCAGCAGCATGTTTGTCTGAACTGGCTGCCTCACCATGCCTTACAACACTGTGTATGCCACTACATTTCCTAAATCTGTCAAACCAGCCTTTGCTGGCCTTAAAATCATTCGCATCAGCACTGGTTCCAGGCATTTTCTTGACAAGATCTGCGTACAACTGCTTTGCCTTTTCACAAATTATCGCCATGGAAACACTATCACCCGCTATGTTTTTCATTGATCCACACTGCCAACAACTTCTCAACCTCATCCACTGTTTTTGATCTATTTTTGGCAAACATGTCAACACCTTTTGCAACATAAGCTTCCTTGATTTCTTTTCTCTTTGCCAGGATAGAGGTGATAGTAGATTTGTTTTTGTTGTACATCCTGGCAAGCTCCCCCACACGTATGCCACTCTCATATTTTTCTACTATCTCCTTCTTCAGTTTGATGGTGTTCCTCACTTTCTTTACCACAGGGGTGCCACTAGGAAGCTTCTTTGGCCCATGGTGACTTATATTTCACAGTGACAAGCACTAAACACAATACAGTGGACCCCCGAGTTTCGTAAAAACTTCACTCCTGAAGTCTGCTCAAGTGCCATTACCGAACGAATTTACTCCCTTAAGGAAAAATTTCACGTAGGTTAGTCTATTTCAGACCCCCAAAAATACACTTCCACAAGAACTTACAAAATTATACTTACATAATTGCACGATTTCCGGGGTATTCGTTAACCGAGGGTCCACTGTACAGTGGTCCCTCGGTTTTCGCCAAAAATTCGTTCCAGAATGCTGCTCAAGTGCCATTACCGAACAAATTTACTTCCTTAAGAAATAATGTCACGTAGGTTAGTCTATTTCAGACCCCCAAAAATACACTTGCAACAGCACTTACGAAAATACACTTACATAAATGTTCGAGTTTGGAGATGCACGAAAACCGAGGGACCACTGTAAAATTATTGTGAAATGTTTAAATGAGCGCGCTGGGTAACGTTCACTTAAGGATAAACAAAGCTAGACTGGCTCACGGCGCCTGCGCGGGGAGGTGGACAGGTCTGGTACGCGGGCCGATAGTCGGGGAAACGGCTGATTGTCGGGGAAAAATTGGGCCGTAAAAAGCGATCGAAACTCGAACCGGCCGAAAGTTGGGGGTCCACTGTACAGTCGAACCCCAAGTTTCGGCCATAATTCGATCCAGGAGGCTGTTCAAGTGCCGTTACCGAATGAATTTGTTCCCATAAGGAATAATGTAAATTAGATTAGTCCATTTCAGACACCCAAAAATACACTTACAAAAGTACTTACAATAATACACTTACATAATTGTTCGAATTGGGAGGTGGCCGAAACTTGGGGTACCACTGTATATTGATATAGGTTATGGAGCAGTACATTTGAACATACTATTATTAGTACAAATAATATAATAATATTATAAATGGTAGATTTAGTAATGGGTTTGGATTTGTCTTGGCATGATACATTATTTCTATTAAAGCTCATATACTGGAAGAGTATCTTAGGCTAACTTAGGACTAACTTAAGATTTAATAGGCAATAGCTGTACAGTGGTCCCTCGGTTTTCGTGCATCTCCAAACTCGAACATTTATGTAAGTGTATTTTCGTAAGTGCTGTTGCAAGTGTATTTTTGGGGGTCTGAAATAGACTAACCTACGTGACATTATTTCTTAAGGAAGTAAATTCGTTCGGTAATGGCACTTGAGCAGCATTCTGGAACGAATTTTCGGCGAAAACCGAGGGACCACTGTATTAGGAATTTTATGTTTACAGTCATTTGGCTGGGTGGAAGAGTAAATTAGGGGGGAATTACAGATAACGAGAGTAAGACTATATTGTTTTGGATGCGTTCATGATACATAAAAGAGAATTAGGTGGTTTTCATTTGGTTAGCTGATGATGGGGTGTGTTAGGGAGACGAGATGTTTTTTAACAGTAGTTTTGAAAGTGGTGGTTGAGTCTGTGGTTCTAGAATTTTCAGGCAGGGAGTTCCAGATTTTAGGCCCTTTTATGTAGATTGAATTTTTGTAGAGGTTTAGCCAGATGCAGGGGATGTCATAGAGATTTTTGTGTCTGATATTGTGTCTATGGGTTCTGTTGCAACTATCAAGAAAGCGTTTTAGTTCAGGGTTAATATTAGAATTTATGGTTGTGCAAATGTAGGTTCCACAATAGTAGGTGTGAATAAATCATACCACGAGAGGGTTCGAACCCGCAGTCAGAGAGTCTCAAAACTCCAGACCGTCTCGTAAGCCACTGGGTCAGCTAGCTTCAATAAGATTCATCCAACTAGGTATATTTCTACACCATAGGAAGGTTAGCATAGGCATCACTGTATCCACAAATGCAAGTTTTTACAGACGAATCTCCCGCTAGCATGGCCGTGAATCATGTTGACGGGGACTTGAGCTAGAGTTTGTCACGGCCATGCAAGCAGGAGATTCGTCTGTAAAAACTTCCATTTGTGGACACAGTGATGCCTATGCTAACCTTCCTATGGTGTAGAAATATACCTAGTTGGATGAATCTTATTGAAGCTAGCTGGCCCATGGCTTATGCGATGGTCTGGAATTTTGAGACTCTCTGACCGCGGGTTTGAACCCCACCCGTGGTATGGTTTGTTTGCAATCGTGTCATTACAATTTCATGAGTCAGTAGGTGTGAATGTTCTGTACGGTGAGCAGGTTTAGGTCTTTGAAGAGTGGGGGTGTGTGTTGTCATGCATTGGATTGCATGATAATTCTTACTGTGGCTTTCTGTTGGGTTATTATTGGCTTTAGGTGAGTTGCTGCTGTTGATCCCCAGGCACAAATAGCATAGGTGAGGTAGGGATAGATGAGTGAATAGTATAGTGTGAGTAGGGCTGATTGTGGTTTTGTCAATATTAAGTGTAAGTTTATTAGCAGTCATCCAGTTCAATATTTTTACTAGTTCTTCATTAACAATAGTGTTGAGTGAGGCATGATTAGGGTGGGAGATGACATATGTTGTATCGTCAGCAAAGAGAATAGGTTTAAGATGTTGTGATACATTAGGAAAATCATTGATGTATAAGAGGAAGAGCAGGGGACCAAGGACACTTCCCTGTGGTACTCAGTATTCAGCGGTCTTATTGATGAGGTTGTGTCTTTAATAGAGATGTATTGCTGCCTGTTAGTAAGGTAGGATTTGAAATATGTAAGTGTGTGGCCCCTTATGCCATAATGATCAAGTTCGTGGAGTAGGATGCTATTGTCTACTGTGTCAAAAGCTTTCCTTAGGTCGATGAAGAGTCCTAATGGATATTCATTTTTTCAAGTGCTGTGTAACGCATATCTAGCATTTTCTCTTCAAGAGGGGCTCCTTGCTGTGGTGAAGAGGCTCTTGGTCTGAGGAATTGGACCTCTTGGTCTTCCTCAGACTGAACCTAATTACCCCCCAAATGCCCCCTGCCTTTTCCCCATCCTCCCTTTTCCCTTTCCTCCTCCTCATTCCTCCCTTATTTCCTTCCCATTTTTACCCTGGGAGCTTCCCTCAACAGGCATTCTAGTTCCTAGGTAGTGGGAAGGGTACTGTGGTCCATCTCATTCCGTTGAGGTTCTTGGCGGTGGTGTAGTTTGCCGTGGAATCTGGATTGCCTGGGGATGTCCCGATCCTTCTCCGGTCTCCCGGGGGTGGCTTTGAGTATCTTTCGGGCGATGGGTGTATCTCTGAAGACCACCTTTCGAATTCTGGGGTGGTGGCCGAAGGCGGTATGCTTTGTGGCAGATATCCGGCCGCCCTCTCTTTTGTCCGCCGAGGTGGCTCGGTGGATGTGAGGTTGCTATCCCGGATTGTTGGTTTACTGGCATGAAGGGTAGGGTATGGCACGGGTTCCATGCAGCATCTGCACTACTTGCGGTGTTGAGGTCCTCTTGGGCGCGGATGGGAATTTACGCCCCTTTCATTCCTCCTAGGAGCTATTCCTCCACGTTCCCCCCTTTTTTTATTCTTTTTTTTATTTTTATTTTATTTTTTTTTTTTTTTTTTCTTAACAAAAAGAAAGAGGTAACCTAACCATGGATGCCCTAATCCGTGAACCTACCCCCGGGCCCCTTCTTGATACCGCACCTAGTTCTGACCCTACCTCATTAATGGACAACTCTTCGGACACCTCTAATACCCCTGTACTTCTTGCTGGTGCCGGTTCGTCACCTGCTTCAGGTTCCGGGGTTCCGACTAGCCCTTTTGACATGTCTGACCTTCGCTCTTCTCTGACCTTGATTCCGGCTTTTTCTTCAACGGTGCGGCAATTTTCAGATTGCTCGCCCGTTACACGTCGGACCACCTCTGGTACCACACCCAAACGATCTAGACCCTTACATGATGATTCGACACTTCCTTCTCGTTCATCTCAGAAACGACCAGCTCATCACGCACTCCCCCTAAACACTTTGTTTCACACTACTCAATGGACAAAGTTTTTACTCT
>WNWK01039390.1:0-17474 GCA_009830355.1 Cherax destructor
ACAGATTGACTGGCTTGGAATCTTGTAACAAATTAGCACAGCAAGGTAGAAGCTGGTTTAAGCCTAGGCTGACGTAGCTGGTGGTGGCTTTACTGGCTTGAATGGGACTCTCCTCACTGGCTTACTCGTACAGAATTTGCAAACCCGGGTCAACCCTCGTAGGTTTTAGCAAAATTAACAAGTAAGGCACTTAGCTGACCAGGAGATACTGTAGATATGTAGACTTCTTTGATGTAGGAGCTGGTAACGTGGTCGGTCTGGAGGCTGTTTGCTTGCTTGAAGTCTATCTCTTTATAACATCGTAATCGATAAAAATTACATCCCACCGCT
Source organism: Cherax destructor (assembly GCA_009830355.1). Lineage (NCBI taxonomy): Eukaryota > Metazoa > Arthropoda > Malacostraca > Decapoda > Parastacidae > Cherax > Cherax destructor. The sequence continues at coordinate 331 of WNWK01039390.1, forward strand.
GCCACCACTTGTCGCGTGGGTCTTGGGAGAGATATATAGGAGGTCAAAGATACTCCTTGCTGGATGGTTACAGTATATTTACAGTAAGTAAATGAGAGTCCAGCCACGCCGTCTGTCTCGCCTGTAGGTCTAACGTTAGTGAGGGAGTGCCTCTATGAGAGGCTGTGCACATGCGCTGAGCCTCTGACGTCAGCGGGTACCGTGACGTCACACGCAAAGGGACCAGCTGTATAAAAGGAAAGATACACTACACAAGTGTATATATGATACTGACACGACAGGATGGTTGTCTTGTCATACTCCATCATACTGGATGGTTGTCTTGTCATATTCCATCATACTGGATGGTTGTCTTGTCATACTCCATCATCCAGGATGGTTGTCTTGTCATACTCCATCATCCAGGATGGTTGTCTTGTCATACTCCATCATACTGGATGGTTGTCTTGTCATACTCCATCATACTGGATGGTTGTCTTGTCATACTCCATCACACTGGATGGTTGTCTTGTCATATTCCATCATCCAGGATGGTTGTCTTGTCATACTCCATCATCCAGGATGGTTGTCTTGTCATACTCCATCATACTGGATGGTTGTCTTGTCATACTCCATCATCCAGGATGGTTGTCTTGTCATATTCCATCATCCAGGATGGTTGTCTTGTCATATTCCATCACACTGGATGGTTGTCTTGTCATATTCCATCATCCAGGATGGTTGTCTTGTCATATTCCATCATCCAGGATGGTTGTCTTGTCATATTCCATCACACTGGATGGTTGTCTTGTCATACTCCATCATCCAGGATGGTTGTCTTGTCATACTCCATCACACTGGATGGTTGTCTTGTCATATTCCATCATCCAGGATGGTTGTCTTGTCATACTCCATCATCCAGGATGGTTGTCTTGTCATACTCCATCATCCAGGATGGTTGTCTTGTCATACTCCATCATACTGGATGGTTGTCTTGTCATACTCCATCATCCATGATGGTTGTCTTGTCATACTCCATCATACTGGATGGTTGTCTTGTCATACTCCATCATCCAGGATGGTTGTCTTGTCATACTCCATCACACTGGATGGTTGTCTTGTCATATTCCATCATCCAGGATGGTTGTCTTGTCATACTCCATCATCCAGGATGGTTGTCTTGTCATACTCCATCATACTGGATGATTGTCTTGTCATACTCCATCACATAGGATGGTTGTCTTGTCATACTCCATCATCCATGATGGATTATTCTCTGTACTCCATCACACATGTTGATTTTCCTGTCGTAATCCATTACACTGGATATTTTTTCTGTCATACTCCCTCACACAAGATGGGATTTTAAACACATGGGAGAATGTGTAACACCTGAGCATTCTTACTGTGATACTCATGTGTTACATGTGTGTCTTGTTCATCAACTTATCGGTAATAAATACCTTAGATTTAATAACAGTTTTAACAGGCACGAAACCAGTAAGGGCGAGAGGCAGGTACCCTTGGGTCGCCAGATGTACGGGGCCCCAAGGCTCTATTTTGCATAAAAAATATCTTTAATTGGGCACACTGAGAGCCTGTGATAGCTACACGGTCCATGAGATACATTTAACCTTTGGTAGCGCCCCTGATCTGGTCAGTTAGGTTAGGTTAGGTTAGGTTAGGTTAGGTAAGGTTTGTCAGGAAACAGGACAAGTGTTTCCTGACGCGGGTCTTAGTCATATGATGACCCGCAGCTGGAGCTTTTGGTTATCTGACCGAGGCCTTCCGCTGGCTTACGAGTCCACTCCTTTAAAAATTATGGTGGTAAGTTTATTTAGGTACTGGTACACATAAGTACAATTACCATGCATAGTTTAACATATGTGTAAATTGCCTAGGAGAACTTCCCCAAAAAAGTCAAAGTGACTTATTTTCATTGGGGTCCTTTGCTGTATTAATCTGAGATTCCACATTGTAACTTCAGAATGATGGGAGTTGGTAGGCACTAACAACCTGGGGCCTCCAGGTCATTCCTGACCTCGAAGGATCTCTCGCTTAGGGCATGGCTCAGGAGGACATGAGTTATATCACTTTCCCTCTCGATGTTTCTCACGACGACCTTCCACTGGAGGGTTCCCCCCATGACCTTCCACTAGAGGGTCCCCCCACGACCTTCCACTGGAGGGTCCCCCCCACGACCTTCCACTGGAGGGTCCCCCCCCCCATCCGCTGTTACTTGCTCAGCTATAATCACTTTGTGATGATTCAGTAACTAGACCTATTATGTACTTATGTAGTATTATGACTACCGCTCACAGGATGGATATAGGGTACATAACGATAATATACTAACTAACCCCAACCCCTTCCCCCTCACTACACTAGTGTCTCTCCCTCCTTTACCTCTTCCTTGCGGGATGTCCCGTAGCTCAGTTGGTAGCGCACATGGAGGTCCGTGGTTCAATCCCCGGTACGGGTGGAAACATTACAGCGTGTTTCCTTAAGACACCTGCTGCCCTTGTTCACTTAGCAGTAAAATAGGTACCTGGGTGTTAGTGAACTGGTGTGGGTCGCATCCTGGGACAAAACTGACCTAATTTGCCCGAAATGCTCTGCATAACACGCGTCTTTCTATATAGTAGTATGTCATTGATGTCAGCTATGGTCTGTATAAGTTGAATCATGTACTTGTAGAAATAAATATTATTATTATTATTATTATTATTATTATTATTATTATTATTATTATTATTATTGCTTCCCCGTCCTCCCTCTCGCCCTTCCCTACGTCTCCCACCTGCCATTACCCATGCCCTACCCATCTCCGTGTTGTTCTCCTGCCCCGCCCTACCCTCAAGCCACTCACTAACCTTGCTTCTGTTCGCCTCACCTTGACTCCTTATTTTTTTCCACTTTTCACATCCCTGACTGCAATGAGGAGTCAACACATAAACATTACCAGCCCTGAATGTGAGGCACGTGTGGATCACACGAGACCCTCGTCTCCCCGCTGAGGTCTACCAGCTTGAGCGCTCAGCTCGCACACTGAGGTCCGTGGTTCGATCCCCGGTACGGGTGGAAACATTAGGACGTGTTTCCTTAAGACACCTGATGTCCATGTTCACCTAGCAGTAAATAGGTACCTGGGTGTTAGTCGACTGGTGTTGGTTGTATCCTACCTGGAGTCTACCTGGAGGGCATTCCGGGGATCAACGCCCCCGCGGCCAGTTCCATGACTAGGCCTCCTTGGGACAAAACTAACCTAATTTTTTTCCGAAATGCTCTGCATAACAAAGGGCTTTCTATATAGCAGTATATCACTGATGTCAGCTATGGTTTGTATAAGTTGTATCATGTACCTGTAAAAATAAAGATTATTATTATTATTATTATTAATGGAGGAGGAAAGACGCACCTTGCAACGTACAAATATAAATACAAGCAATTACTTTCTTCTCTGCAGTGTACAGTTGATGTAATTTACACATATAATGAAATAGTGTCAGGCACGGGAGAGCCATTAGCATGCCGGAGCACTCAGTAATGCAGTGGGTTACAGGCAATGGTCATACATAGCAGCATATGTGTTGATTACTTTGGATAACTCAAGAAAGTCAGACAAAGTGAGTTATTTCCATTGGTGTCGTGTTGGAACGACGTGGCGCTGTGTGTGGAGTCTCATGACCTAAGTTCTACACAGACTGAGATGTTGGTCTTCCTCAACCTGAGGTCAAAGTCACGTTTGAGTTTCAGGAATAACAAGGTGTTGATTCAGCCCTGGCATTATACTTGAGCAAAGACTAAAATTAAAAAAAATCTGTTATGGCTGCTAATTTTTATGCTATTTTACTACTACTACGAATAATAATAATAATAATAATAATAATAATAATAATAATAATAATAATAATAATAATAATAATAATAATAATAATAATAATAATAATAATAATAATAATAATGCTTCTAGTGCTTTTTCTCCTGCCCCCACCATATTGTCTTCAGGCCTTCTTTATTTTTCTCTCCTCACTTGTGACTTGACAATGGTCCAGCAGGTTAATGTTGAATCTTGGTGTCTACTCCAAAGAACGCGCCGTGTACACCAAGCATTTCTTTGGGTTAATATTGTTGTTGTACTGGGTTAATATTTTGGTTAATACGTACATCAGGTGTCTTGTACATGCAGTCTGCTCATTAGTGCGGGTGCACTCTTTGTACGTTAATTACATTCAGTTTTTTACATAGCGGGAAGTGTTACCTGGAACCAGACTAAGGAACTGTTCTAATGGCAGATTTTTTATTGGGCTATAATTGCATGTAGATAATTTCCTGTTGTAGATCCCGTGTACATGTAGTACCGTAGGTGACACAGATGAGTCGAGTGTGTTTATGTCGTATTTGTCGACAGTACCTGACAGTCTAAATGAGTATTTTTCTTAGAATAGTCTACAAATGGGTTTACAAACTTAAGTTCATTAGGTAAGTAAAGGCAATGTCGGAGTGTAGTGGAGATGCTAGCCAATATTGCTTAATATACGACCTAATATTACTGTTTTAAGTGATTATTTTGAAGACAAAAGTAACCTCTCCGTCGGAAAGGCAGAGTCCAAGTATGTAAATCACGATAATGTAAACAAAGCGCACAAGTGACATAACATGGGGGTTTAGCGCTTCCCCATGGATAATAATGCACAGCATTTTAGGCAGTTTTAATCAAGGATTAAAACTAATACTAATAAAAAATCTACATGGATGAGTAGTTTTAGCTTACGGGTTTAGAACAAAGTATTAAGATTTTGTTGGGATTTTTAACCACGGAGGGTTAGCCATCCATGATAACCCGGGGAGGGTTAGCCACCCATGATAACCCGGGGGAGGGTTAGCCACCCATGATAACCCGGGGGAAGGTTAGCCACCCATGATAACCCGGGGAGGGTTAGCCACCCATGATAACCCGGGGGAAGGTTAGCCATCCATGATAACCTGGGGAAGGGTTAGCCATCCATGATAACCCGGGGGAGGGTTAATCACCCAGGATAACCCGGGGGAGGGTTAGCCACCTATGATAACCCGGAGGAGGGTTAATCATCCATGATAACCCGGGAGAGGGTTAGCCACCCAGGATAACCCGGGGAAGGGTTAGCCACCCAGGATAACCCGGGGTAGGGTTAGCCACCCATGATAACACGGGGGAGGGTTAACCACCCATGATAACCCAGGGGAGGGTTAGCCACACATGATAACCCGGGGAAGGGTTAGCCACCCATGATAACCCGGGGAAGGTTAGCCACCCATGATAACCCGGAGGGTTAACCATCCATGATAACCTGGGAGAAGGTTAGCCACCCAGGATAACCCGGGGGAGGGTTAACCACCCATGATAACCTGGGGGAAAGTTAGCCACCCAGGATAACCCAGGGAAGGGTTAGCCACCCATGATAACCCAGGGAAGGGTTAGCCACCCATGATAACCCAGGGAAGGGTTAGCCACCCATGATAACCCAGGGAAGGGTTAGCCACCAAGGATAACCCAGGGAAGGGTTAGCCACCCATGATAACCCGGGGAAGGTTAGCCACCCATGATAACGCGGAGGAGGGTTAACCATCCATGATAACCCGGGAGAGGGTTAGCCACCCAGGATAACCCGGGAAGGGTTAGCCACCCAGGATAACCTGGGAGAGGGTTAGCCACCCATGATAACCCGGGGAGGGTTAGCCACCCATGATAACCCGGGAGGGTTAGCCACCCATGATAACCCGGGGGAGGGTTAGCCACCCATGATAATCCGGGGGAAGGTTAGCCACCCATGATAACCTGGGGAAGGGTTAGCCACCCATGATATCCCGGGGGAGGGTTAGCCACCCATGATAACCCAGGGGAGGGTTAGCCATCCATGATAACCTGGGGGAGGGTTAGCCACCCATGATAACCCGGGGGAGGGTTAGCCACCCATGATAACCCGGGGGAGGGTTAACCATCAATGATAACCCGGGGCAGGTTAGCCACCCATGATAACCCAAGAAAGTCAGTGCGTCTTAGAGGACTGGCTTACTTCCACTGGAGTCCTTTAATCATCCCCCACCAGGATGCGACAGGAAAAATATTTAAAAATATATATGAAGTTGTAGCCAGAGCTTCCTAGACCTCACTGACATCAATGATATACTACTATATAGAAAGTCCCTTGTTATGCAGAGCATTTCTGGCAAATTAGGTAAATTTTGCCCCCAGGATGCGACCCACATCAGTCGACTAACACCCAGATACCTATTTTACTGGTAACTGTAGAACTCTTGCCCTAAGAAATTGAAGTTACCCTTCCCTTCCCTTCCTCGGATCAAACACGATTACATCCAATTACCAAAAGTGCTGCATGATCTCTATACTTTTACTATTTTCGCTAAATATAATAATAAAAAAAACAATGTCACAGAAGAGGTATGGGGCCAGGAGCTGAGTCTCGACCCCTGCAACCACAATTAGGTGAGTACTTCTTAGGTGTTTGAGCTAAGTGTGTGAGCAAGCCTGGCGGTGGACCAGTGCCTGGCGGTGGATCAGTGCCTGGCGGTGGATCAGTGCCTGGCAAGGAATGGAGAGCATCGTAAAAAGTAGATCAGCTTATAGAGACGAAGAAGATTTTTGTTTCCCAGAATCTCGCCAACATCTCTATACCGCAGTATTGGTGGCTTGATGGGTAGCGGCCTCACTTCACAAGTGGTGGACTGGGGTTCGGTCCCCGGACGAGAGGAAACATTGGACGTCTTCCATACACCCGTTGCCACCGTTCACCTAGCAGTAAGTAGGTACATGGGAGTTAGGTGACCTGTTGCGGGGTCGCATCCTGACGCTAATGGGAACAGGATATATATGTTGAAGGTATTAAATCCTTGACTGGTGGTGGAAAAGTCATAAGTAAATTTATTTAGGCACAGGTATACATAAATACAATTATCATACATAGTGTAAATTACCTACAATAACCCGAAAAAGTAATATCTACTTCATAAAATGTATAATTATAAGTACACCCCACCTTGTATATTACTTGAAATAAAGAATTTGAATTGGGTGGCTTAATGACCCTTCAAATAGAATAGAATTTTTATTTCATTGCAAGTTTACATCGAGATTTTGCAATTACAATCATAAACTGAAGTGCCAGGAGAGCCACTAACATGGCATGGCATTAAGGGCAGCTTATAGACTGTGCTTAATACTAGAGAAATTGATTGAGTTTGTTTTATTTAAATATTAGATTGTAACCGTAAAAATTTGTTCAGATTACAATATGATGATATTTTATTGTAACAAGTGTTTAGTAGGATGGTAACATAATAGTAAAAATTGAAATTATCTTATAGGAAAATAACAGTGAGCATTTTTGAAAGTAATTTACAGTATGAGTATTTAGTTTAGGGTGAGTAGGTGGTTTTTGAGAAGAGTCTTAAATTGATTTTCAGACCAGGTTATTTTAGTATTTACTGGTAATGAATTCCAGATTCTAGGGCTCTTTATGTGCATAGAATTTTTACATAGGTTGATATGGACACGGAGTATATCAAAAAGCGATCTGTGTCTTGTGTTGTGGTCATGGGTCCTATTAAAGTTGGTGAGGAGAATGTTGAGCAGAGGGTTTATATTAGAGTGTAGAGTTCTATGTATGTAGTAGGCACAAGACTAAGTGTGATATAAACCCTAATATAAACCCTCTGCTCAAAACTCTCCTCACCAACTTTAATAGGACCCATGACCACAACACAAGACACAGATCACTTTTTGATATACCCCGTGTTCATATCAACCTATGTAAAAATTCTATGCACATAAAGGGCCCCAGAATATGGAATTCATTACCAGTAAATATTAAGATAATCTTGTCTGAAAATCAATTTAAGACTCGACTCAAAAACCACCTACTCACCCAAAACTAAATGATCATACTATAAACTACTTTGAAAAATGCTCATTGTTACTTTCCTATACGATAATCTCAATTTTTAATAATATGTTACTATTATTGTAACATTCCCCCAATGAAGAGCAGGGGTGCCACTAGCACGTTAAGGGACAACACAATAAGTGTGAGGGGCCCAAGATTGTTCAACTGCCTCCCAGCATACATCAGGGGGATTACCAACAAGCCCCTGGCTGTCTTCAAGCAGGCACTGGACAGGCACCTCAAGTCGGTACCTGATCAGCCGGGCTGTGGTTCGTACGTTGGACTGCGTGCGGCCAGCAGTAACAGCCTGGTTGATCAGGCTCTGGTCCAACAAGAGGCCTGGTCACAGACCGGGCCGCGGGGGCGTTGACCCCTGGAATTCTCTCCAGGTAGACTCCAGGTTATGTTACCCCCTACTCATATTATAAGTTAATGTCAAAAATGCTCAATGTTATTTTCCTTAAGATAATCTCAATTCCATATTATCATTCAAGAATCTTAACACCTGTAACAATCTAATATCTAATATCATTATATAATAATTTAAACAGTAAAATTTCATCATATTGTAATTTTGAAAATAATTTTTAACTAGAATAAACTCAATAAATTTCTCTAATATTAAGTACATAATTTTTAAGGACTAGAATAAGCTGCCCCTAATGCCATGGCATGTGAGTGGCTCTCCTTGCACTCAATTTACATTGTAACTTCCGATACCCATGTAATCTGCAATTAAATAAAATTTATTTGTTGTTTGTTGTTTGTTTGAATGTTCTTTACGGTGAGTAGTTTTAGAGTTTTTAATATTGGTGGAGTATGCTGTCTAGAGTGGGAATTTGTTATCATTCTGACTGCAGCCTTTTGCTGGGTTATGAGTGGCCTAAGGTGATTTAATGTTGTTGAGCCCCATGCACAGATTCCATAAGTGAGATAAGGGTAGATGAGTGAATGATATAGTGCAAGGAGAGCTGATTGAGGTACATAATAGCGTATCTTTGATAATATGCCTACTGTCTTTGAGATTTTCTTGGAAATTTGTTGTATGTGTGTTTGGAATTTAAGGCTACTGTCAAGGTGGATTCCTAGGAATTTTCCCTCTGTGAGTCTTGTGATGGGTGAACCATTGAGCGTTATGTTAAGTGGAACATTTGTGGCTCTGTTTCCAAACTGTATGAAGTAGGTCTTGTCAGTATTGAGAGTAAGCTTAGTAGTCGTCATCCATGTTGATATTTTCTGTAATTCGGCATTAACAGTGTTGGCCAGTAGATAGGCTTTAACCCCCCACTATTTAAATATAAGCCAGACAGCCTGATGACAGTGGGTTAATATATATCCTTTTATTGTAGCTGATTGTAACACAGTTAAGTTATTTAGCTGTTTTAAATTTTAAGGTTAAAATAAAATATTACTAGGACCTCAACAGAAATAAGTCAGTCTGACTTTTTGGGGGGTTATCCTAGGTAATTTACACTACATATGATAATTGTACTTATGCGTACCTGTGCCTAAATAAACTTAATTACTTACTAACCTGGATTACTAACCCTCCGGCTTAATTACCCGAATAAAAATCAACATAATTTGAATGTTGGCGCCAACCTGTGCCAGCACGTTGACGTTCACCATTGGTAACTCTGCCTGCCCCAGCCACCCATATTATTTGACCTTACTGGGCTATCCTGGTTAATTAACACGCACATTACTATAGAGACAACTTTAAAAATAATTGCAAATACGTGTAAGGAGGGTAAATAACGTTAATTAAGGCAGGAGCTGGGGGAAAGTACATGGGAGTGCGTGCGCGCGAGCGCTCTCCCCAGACACCACAACACCGTCCAGCTGACACTTGCTGCCACACCATATTTTTGTACATTAAGAGGCACAGGAAGGTGGCACCATGCCCGAGAAGGTAGTTGCTGTAAGTATGGCACTCGTCTCTCACTCCCGGCTACGTATTTCTTTATATTTATTAGGAAAAAATGTTAAATAACGTCCCTGGTAGGAGACGTTGCCAGTGTTGTCCCTCGAGGGAGGTGCGGCTAAAGGGCTCTTGATCCGAGGAATTAGACCTGCTCTCCTTTTCCTTGAATCGAATCTGAAGGCTTTCCACCCCCCCCAGGCTCTATGACCCATACGGGCTTAGCACTCGCCTCATGATTGAAATTCTGTATGACTTAAGTGCCTTGATGCTAGTGGAGTCGTGATCCAAGGATATGGAGCTAGCCTCCCTCTCCTGGGATCAAACCTGATAACCTCTCACATCCCCCAAGCCCCTACGGGTTGCTGTAATGGCTATGTACAGTACCATGTAAAATATGATTGAGAATTGTTCCATAAGGTTTGTTAATTGTGCTTCAAAACTCTAAATTAGTCATTAGCTGTAGGACCCTTGTGGGTTTACCGCTTACTTTTGATTATAATAATAATAAAGGGTCAATGTTGTATGCAACCTGTTCCACACCAGTCAAGAATACTTTAATACCTAAAATAGGGATTAAAATAAACTTGGTGTATATACACGGAGGTATGTACACTTCTCAAGTATATACTATTCTGTTTTCTAAGTATTTTCAGTTTTCTATAATTAAATTATATTTCAAGTTGTGTATAATTACTTGTAAACTTGTGTATTTATTTTCATTCGTACAAAGACAAATTTGCATTACAAAGACCTAAATTTACTCACCGTCCAGAACATCCACACTTACTACTGTGCAACCTACAAGTACAGAACCATAAATTCCAATATTAACTCTGAACTAAAATGCTTTCTTGATAGTTGTGACAGGACCCATAGACACAATACCAGACACAAAAATCTCTATGACATTCCCCGTGTCCGGCTAAATCTATACAAACGTTCAATGTACATTAAAGGGCCTAAAATCTGGAACTCCCTACCTGAAAACTCCAAAACTGCAGACTCGGCCACCATTTTTCAACACTATCATCAAAAAACATCTTATCTCACTAACACACCCCACCATCACCTAAACACATAGACACATATCATCCTCATCTACACCAACACTGACCCAAAGGACAGTAGCTATTGTCTAATAAATCCGAAACTATTCTTAAGTTTGCCTGATTTACTCCAATATTGGAGCTTTAATAGAAACTGTGTAACATGCCAAGACAAAACCATTCTTATTACTAATTTTTTTACAATCTAAACATTCTAAACTACCTCATTATGGTAAATATATTTAATCATTTTAAATTTGTACTCATTTGTAATCTGTAATACAATCTAGTTATCCTGAACTACCGTAATATTGTAAATCTCTTTAATCATTTGAAATTTATATTCATATGTAATTTGTAATATAGATTAAAACCTAGTATTAAGTCTGCCTGAAATGCCTAGCATGCCTAGCATGCCCAGGCATGCTACCGGCCATCTTTGTAATTATAGTCCTTAGTCCTTAAAATGTAAAACACACATTGTAATTTTTACAGAGAAATAAATCAATTTGAATTTGAAAAGTGTTAGATGACAACTTGCCTGAGATGTGCTTTGTAAAAATTCCTGTTTATTCTTTTAATTTTTATTAAAGTGCACAGGTGTCCCTACCTAACTTGTGTGGCTAACACAGTGTTCTGGCAAAACTAAAAATCTCAAATATTACAACATGGCATCAAATTTTTTTTTCAGATTTGGTTTCATTTTGTGTTTGCAAGAGAGATCTCGGTAGATTTTTTTTTTTTAACACCAGTCATCTCCCAAGGCATGGGGACCTAAAAAAAGGAAACATATTCTATTACTCATTCACTTGCTGTCTTATACCTGGAGTATACCTTGAGGGTATTCCAGGGGTCAACGTCCCTGCAGTCCGGTCCATGACCAGACCTCGCAGTGGATCAGGGCCTGATCAACCAGGCTGTTGCTGCAGGCTGCGTGCAAACCAATGTACAAACCACAGCCCGGCTGGATGGGAACTGAAGTGTGCTGATATCACAGCTCAGATGACCCTCTGAACTGTTTTTCCAGGCACTGTTTTTCCCCCCTCAACGACTCAAGTCTAGTTAACCAGTTTTCCATGATCCCTGAATAATTCTAATCTGGATAATACAGAATTGGCATTTTATAAGAAATAATAGAAATATATTTGGGCATGGGAAGGCCGGTGAACACAAGTGAAATTTTTTGTTAATTTTCAGTTAAGGCATTGGGGCCAAACCTGAAAAAATGGATACCTCCAGAAATTCCATGGATAATTGCATCTTTGTCAGTTGCTCATTAGTAGAAGGTTGGATAATCAACATCACAAATAAGAAATTCTGCAAATCTGTAAGCATGACTTGTATTTTTATGGAAAATATATAAATCTGACTTGCACTGTAAACTGTGTACAGTACAGTATATTGTAATTGAGGCTGAAATAAGTATGTACGTACTGCTAGAGCTATGTAATTGTTCTATCTTGCCTCATAGTACAGTATAGGCATATCTCACTAAAACGGCAGGTTAGGTTTCAGACAGCCACTGTAAAGCGAATATCACCTTGAAGCGAATCACAGCCTTTTTTTCACTTGCCAGTACGTACATTCAAAAGCTTAAAAACATGTTTACACTGTCATTTATTAAGTATGCAATATCAATAGGCATAAAAAATGCTAAAGTAAAAATAATAAAACAAATTTGAAAATTGCCAAAAACCATCTTAAGGGCAAGACAAGTGCCGAAAATAATGAACATTAATACGTATAATTGAAAAGCGTTGTATTAGCGAAAAACTCTAAAGTGAGTGCTGTATTACCAAGGTATACCTTACTATATAACTAGGGATGCCAAGCCCATGATGACACTCTTCAGGTCGCTTGTTCTATTTTTGCTGGAATATTGCTGCATACTAACGGCACCTTTCAAGGCGGGTGAAATTGCTGACCTAAAAAATGTACAGAGAACCTTCATGGCACACATAACTGTGATAAAACATCTCAATTACTGGGAACGTTTCAAGTTAATAAACCTGTACTCCTAGAACACAAGGGGGAGAGATACGTGATCATATACACTTGGAAAATCCTAGAGGGTTTAGTACCAAACTTGCACACAAAAATCACTCCCTATGAAAGCAAAAGACTCGGCAGACGATGCAACATCCCCCCAATGAAAAGCAGGGGTGCCACTAGCACGATCAGAGACAACACAATAAGTGTCAGGGGCCCAAGACTGTTCAACTGCCTCCCAGCATACATAAGGGGGATTACCAATAGACCCCTGGCTGTCTCAAAGCAGGCACTGGACAAGCACCTAATGTCAGTACCTGACCAGCCGGGCTGTGGTTCGTACGTCGGTTTGCGTGCGGCCAATAGTAACAGCCTGGTTGATCAGGCCCTGATCCACCATGATGCCTGGTCACAGACCAAGCCGCGGGGGTATTGACCCCCGGAACCCTCTCCAGGTATACTCCAGGTATCCATCCATCCCATCCCATCCATTCATCCATCCATTCTTTCATCCATTTATACATAAATACCATTTTTTTTTATTAACACATCGGCTGTTTCCCACCAAGGTAGGGTGGCCTGAAAAAGAAAAACTTTCATCATCATTCACTTCTTCACTGTCTTGCCAGAGGTGCACTTACACTACAGTTATAAAACTGCAACATTAACACCCCTCCTTCAGAGTGCAGGCACTGTACTTCCCATCTCCAGGACTCAAGTCCGGCCTGCAGGTTTCCCTGAATCCCTTCATAAATGTTATCTTGCTCACACTCCAACAGCACATCAAGTCCTAAAAACCATTTGTCTCCATTCGCTCCTATCTAACACGCTCACGCATGCATGCTGGAAGTCCAAAGCCCCTCTCACACAAAACCTCCTTTATCCCCTCCCTCCAACCTTTCCTAGGCTGACCACTACCCTGCCTTTCATCCACTACAGATTTATATACTCTTGAAGTCATTCTATTTTGTTCCATTCTCTCTACATGTTAAAACCACCTTAACAACCCCTCCTCAGCCCTCTAGATAATAGTTTTGGCAATCCCGCACCTCCTAATTTCCAATCTACAAATTCTCTGCATTATATTCACACCACACATTACCCTCAGACACGATATCTCCACTGCCTCCAGCCTTCTCCTTGTTGCAACATTTGCCACCCATGCTTCACACCCATATAAGTGTTGGTATATCTATACTCTCATACATTCCCCTCTTTGCTTCCATGGACAAAGTTCTTTGTCTCCACAGACTCCTCAGTGCACCACTCACCTTTTTTCCCCTTGTCAATTCTGTGATTCACCTCATCTTTCATAGACCCATCTGCAGACATGTCCACTCCTAAATATCTGAATACATTCACCTCCTCCATACTCTCTCCCTCCCATCTTATATTCAATCTTTCGTTATCTAATTTTTTTTATCCTCATCACCTTACTCCTTCCTATACAGTGGACCCTCCCTTTTCGTTGTTAATTCGTTCCAGAGAGAGACGAAATGTGAAATAGACTAAAACTGAAACCATTTTGTCCATAAGAAATAATGTAAATCTAATTAATCCGTTCCAACCACCCAAAAGTATTATCAAAAAATATTTTTTTATAGATTTACATACAGAAAAGAATGAGAAATCAAGTATAAAACAATAACAACATGACACTTACCTTTATTGAAGACTCTTGTTGGTGTATGGTAGACAGGGAGGAGGGGAGAGGGAGAAGTCACTATTGTTAGGAAGGAGAATCCCCTTCCATAAAGACTTTAGGTACCAAGTCCTTATCCGGGGTTATTTCCCTTCTTTGTATTTTAATGCCACTAGAACCAGCTTGAGAGTCACTGGACCCCTGTCGCACAAAAAAACTGTCCAGAGAACTCTGTTTCTGGCGTCTCTTTAAAATTTGCCTAAAAGGGGACATGGCATTGTCATTGTACATGTTGCCGACACGGCTTGCAACAGCTTTGTCAGGGTGATGTTCCTCCACAAATGCTTGCACCCTACTCCACGTTGCACAAATCTCCTTAATCTCTGAAGAAGGCACCATCTTTTCTCTCTCTCTTCCTCCTCCTGTGAAGCATTTTCCTCAGCTGTGCTCTGTTGCTGTTGCAGATGAAGCTCTTGCAGCTCTTAAGTGGTTAGCTCTTCACTGTGGTCCTCCACCAACTCTTCCACATCCTCGCCACTCACATCCAACCCCATGGAATTCCCCAGTGCCACAATACAATCCACAACAGGTGTAGGGTCAACAGGGTCAACCCCAAACCCTTCAAAATCCCTCTCTTGGACACATTCTGGCCGCAATTTTCTCCAAGCAGAGTTCATCGTCGTGGAAGTCACTCGATGCCAAGCCTTATCTATAAGGCTTATGCAATTGAGGATAGTGAAGTGATCTTTCCAGAACTCTCTTAGGGTCAACTGAGTGTCTGAGGTCACATCAAAGCACCTTTGAAACATTGCTTTGGTGTAGAGTTTTTTTGAAGTTTGAAATGATCTGCTGGTCCATGGGCTGGATTAGAGTAGTGGTATTAGGGGGCAAGAACTTCACTGTGATGAAATTAAACTTCTCCACCATTTGGTCATCCAGGTCTGGAGGATGACCAGGAGCATTGTCCATTACCAGGAGGCACTTGAGTGGCAATTTATTATCCAGGAGGTATTTCTTCACACTCGGGCCAAACACTTCATTGAACCAATCAAGGAAAATTTCTCTCATGACCCATGCCTTATTGTTCGCCTTCCACATCACACACAAGTTACTCTTGGCGACATTGTTTTTCTTGAAAACGCTGGGATTTTCAGAGTGATACACCAGTAAAGGCTTCACTTTGAAATCCCCACTAGCATTACCACAGAGCAAGAGAGTTAGCCTGTCTTTCATAGGCTTGTGTCCTGGCAGTGCCTTTTCTTCCTGCATGATGTAGGTCCTCTTTGGCATTTTCTTCCAAAAGAGGCCTGTTTCGTCACAATTGAACACTTGTTGGGGGACGAATCCTTCAGCCTCTATGTACTCCTTGAATTCATACTCAAATTTTTCAGCCCCATGTTTATCTGAACTTGCTGCCTCACCATGCCTTACAATACTGTGTATGCCACTACGCTTCTTGAATTTTTCGAACCAGCCTTTGCTGGCCTTAAATTCACTAACATCAGCACTCATTTGAGGCATTTTCTTTACGAGATCAGCATGCAACTGCCTTGCCTTTTCGCAAATTATCAACTGCAAAACACTATCTCCCGCTAATTGTTTCTCGTTGATCCGCAACAACAACAATTTCTCAACATCTTCCAGTGTTTGTGATCTCTATTTTATCATCACTATTACCCCTTTCGCAACATCAGCTTCCTTGATTTAGTTTTTCTTCGCTACGATGGAACTGATGGTTGATGCAGGCTTACTGTACATCCTTGCGATGTTGATCACACATAAGCCACGTTCATATTTTTCAATTACAGTGGCCCCCTGGATAACGTCATTTTTTCGTTCAAGAATGCTGTTCAAGTGCCATTTCCGAATGAATTTATTCCCATAAGGAATAATGTATATTAGATTAGTCCTTTTAGACCCCCAAAAATACACTTACAAAAGCACTTACAAAAATAAACTTGCATAAAAGGGCGAGTTTTCAGACCATCGTAAACCGGCGGTCCACTGTATTTCTTTATTTCTTTAGTGTTTCTCACCTTTACCAAAGGACTGGCACTAGCAGCTTTGTTTGGGCCTATGGTGGCTTATTTAGCAGTCAAATAGAATAAACAAGTGCAAGAAACAAAGCAACACTGCCTCAGGATGCATGTGTGGGAGGTTGTGTGAGCAGCACACTCAGACCTGTACCGTACGACCGACGAGAACGGAGGAAAGCAACGACAACTGAGCTGCCAATATTTTTACCGTACCACCGACGAGAACGGAGAAACGCAACAAAAACTGAGCCAATATTTTTACAGAAAAAATCAGCGATTACCGAAATGAGCCTCTTTAAGGGGGGCTCCTTGACGTGGTAAAGAGGCTATCGGTCTGAGGAATTGGACCTTTTGGTCTTCTTCCTCAGACCGAACCCACTACCCCCAATCCCCCTCCCTTTTCCCATCTCCCCATCCTCCCTTTCCCTTTCCTCCTCCTCCTCCTCATCCCTCCCTTATTTCCTTCCCAGTTTTACCCTGGGAGCTTCTCTCCTCAGGCATTCTAGTTCCTAGGTAGGGGGAAGGGTATCGAGTCCATCCCATTCTGTTGAGGTCCTTGGTGGTGTAGTTTGCCGTGGAATCTGG